>MU670947.1:0-44505 GCA_026770625.1 Nicotiana glauca | reverse complement strand
AAAAATAATTATGTAAAAATATTTCTTACTCTAAAGAAAGGGAGATATCGACCATTACATGGCTTGTGAGCTCCTGCACCATCATTATAATTTTGATGTGGTATAATTATATCTCTTGCAAGCTTACAAATCGCCTTTAAAACACTATGAAAGTGTCTATGAATTATTTCTCCCGAATGTTGAAAGATTTCCTGTATCAATCGATTTCCAGCTCCATCCCATCCGCCTGTCTCCCCTCTCATCAACTGCTTAAAAAGTGTCCACTCGCCTTTCATGTAATCCCAATGATTTTTTTTATTTTTATCATAGTCTTTTCCTATCTTCTTACAGAACTCGTCAACAATACTTTTCCAACCATCTTTATTTAAGTAAGTGTTTGGTCTATTTTCTTTTCTAACCTCTTGCTCACACAACTCAAGAAATATAATATGTGTATCATCGTCCCACTTAGCATTGTCTGGCATAATTGAATGTAAATAATCTGAAGAAAGTAGAACAACCAAGAAGCTAAGACTGAAGTTGCATAAAGAGAGTAAGAATATAGGGGCACTAGATTGTTCCGATTCTAAATGTAACATCTAATTAACTTTACTTGTGAGATTGGCTTACAAAATTTTGAAATTCATTATCATTTTTAGCAAGTACAAGCACAAGAAGAGAATTCAACAAATGGAGAGGGCTGCAGAGGTTGGAGAAGCATTACAAATGACTAAAGTTGGGAGCACGAAAGCACCGGTTGAACCTACACTAGAAATAGAATACATGCCCTAATTTATGCCATCTGAATAATCTGCCTCACAAGTTCACATTCATGTTTCTTTTGCTGCAGTTAGATATTCTTGGTGTTGCTTTATTCAATTCTTTTTATAGGCTTATGGTAGCAGTGTGAGTAGTAGAACATGATTATTGTGTAAATAATAATCTCATAGCTTTCACATTAGCCATTCATATTTGTGATGATTTGTTATGAAGTATTGTTGTAAATAAAGGTATAATGACAATATCAACTGGAAGATTTTATATTTGCTCACCAATTAGCAAAGTAAGCATCGTCTAACTTAGAGCAATGCTAGATAGAACTCTTTCATATTATGGGTTAAAAGCAACATATGGATGTTATATGATTGGCAAAAACACGTTCTTTACATCCATAGCATCGTCATAAACAAAGAGCATATAGCACTCTCTCAGTAATGTAGTATTTAAACCTCTCCCTGCATTCAGGAATTAATAATATTGCAGCTTACCCAATCGAGAGTATTATAAGAATTTTAATCTGCTGAGTTAATATTTTGCACTGTAGCAGCATTCATTCCATCTTCCAACAAACACCAAATAAGCAAAATATACTATTCGCAAAATAAATCATCAATGAGCAAAATACCCACCTCAAATTTATCAAAATCAAAATAATAATAATTTATATTTTTAGATAATGTAGAACCTACGAGAAAACGCAGAAAATCATTGAAAAAATATTGAAATCAGCGTGTCCATAAGTGCATAAAAAAGAAATTAATTTAGCATCTTTTCATATTTCCTCTGTTAGCATCTTTTCATATTTTAATTTCTGTTTTTAATTGAATCAGAAAAATAAACTTTTTATAAAGTTCAGCAGAACTGGAAACAAATAAAAAGTACAATAGGAAAATAACTTACTGGTTGAAGAGGCTTTCAAATTGCAGTTGAAGTTGGGGAGAGTTGTGAAGAAGATGAAGAAGAAAGCAGAGGCGCTGCTGATAGAGAAAAGAACGAGAGGTCTTTAGGTTTTCTAGTGGGGGTAATTTCGAAAATAAGTAATATTATAAGGGATAAGAAAGTAATATCTTTGGTCAAACCAAAATGGCTTTTAAGCCAATTTAAAAAAAGTTGGATTTACCCAACTTGTTAGTTTTGGTTTTTTTTTTTTAAGCAGATTTTAACTTTTTTTTAAGCCCTTTTGTAGTTGCCAAACACTTCTAGAAGTTAAAAAGTGCTTAAAAGCTGATTTGACCAGCTTTTAAGCCCATCCAAATAGGTTCTAAGAGTCAGTATTCAATATCTCGCTTGTAATCGTACAAGCTCCCATAGCATTAGCATATTTGGAATTTAATACCCGAGTTCCAACTTCATTTGTGTTCTTCATTGGTGCTCGCCAGATGTGTCACTCATCTCGCTTCTAAGGTAAGGAGCCTTCTTATATATTACTATAATTTTTACGATAATGAATTGCATATGTTTGCTGAACTTTGAAACTAAGGTGACTAATAGTTTTGAAAAATCAATTCGATATTTTGGTATTCGATGAAATACTATACCAAAACAATACCTAGTTAAATTCAGACATGTACAATTTTCCTCTTAATTCATTTCGGTTCCAATTTTTTCGAGTCCATTTGGCTTAAAGGGAGGCAGGTGAGCTTGAAATGTAGTATAGAGAAAGTAAGATGCATATATATATATATATATATATATATATATATATATATATATATATATATATATATATAGGAAAAAACAAGACATGTCTTCAAAATGATAGGAGAATTGTCAATAAGATTAAGAGGATAGGAATCCCCATGTTTGGTTCATGAGTTTGTAGCTGGATTGAAGTTTGATTTTAAAATTCTTATGTTTTTTTGTGTGTATGGAAATTATACATTTATAGGGTTATTTCACAACTCCACTTAAATCAGGATGGCAAAAAAAATAATACTAGTCCGTTATCTTTACTGTTCACAAAAGGTAATTTGGCGGTGAAAGAATTGGATATGATAATCATAAGAGACTGTTCTGAATCCTCTTAGACAACATAACTCTCTCATTTATTTAGCCGGAATGAATTTTGAGTAAAAATTCCAACGGCGTCCTATTTGGTCATCCCATTTAACATGTACCAACTTTTTATTTTTTTAAAACTTGTGCCTATTGTTTAAACAACTTCAGGCCTTTTTCTCCCCTTTCTTCTTCTTCTTCTTCTTCTTCTTCTTCTTCTTCTTCTTCTTCTTCTTCTTCTTCTTCTTCTTCTTCTTCTTCTTCTTCTTCTTCTTCTTCGGGTAACAGTGATTTTATATATTATTTGTAATATATTTTAAGGTAGTTTATGATGATTTACAATGGTGAACTATTGTGGCACTTTATTTTTTTTACTATTGTTTAGGGTTTCTTCTTTTTCTTTTCTTAATTGCAAAATGGGTTTGTTAGATTTTATTGTTGTTTTGACAAATTGATGATTGAAATTTGTTCTTGATGATATTTGAAGGTTATATTTCAAATTTGAGCTTATTTGGAGTACATTTAGGTCTTAAATCGTATATTGGATTGTTAAAATTCGAAGAACAAATTTTTGTTTCTAGACAATTTGCACTTCAGTTGGCCGTAAGTGCACGAAAACGTTGGTTGCACTTCAGACCTTTTGGCTTTAAGTGCATATGAAGTATAATTCTTTATTTTAGACTTCTTGGCCTTAAGTGCATGTAACTATTGGTTGCACTTCAGACCTATTTGGCCTTAAGTGCATCTAAAGTGTAATTTTTTTTCACTTGAGACTAATTTTTTTAACTTCAGACCCGATAAGTCTGAAGTTGATCATAAAGTGGGTTGGCTTGCAATTTTTTTTCCAGAGTGGGTATAGGTTCAATTGTATCCCCAAAATCGGGTATACATGCAAAAGCCTTGAATTTTGATTATTCAATTTAACCGTTTAGTGTATGTTTTTACAACTATTTTGTTACGACCCAAAAGCTAACCCTGTCATAATAGCGCCTAATGTGGTAGTAGGCAAGTCGACACATTACCTAAACAATTCGATATTATCATTTCAAAGACAATTTCAAAGCTATTTAATATAAAATCTTCATAAAGGAGTTCAAATCAAAACAAAATTGCGAAAAAGAAAAGCCCGACATCAGGGTGTCACTAATCATGAGCATCTACTACAATTTGTCTAACAATATCGAGAATCACATAGTCTGAAAAATAACTAAAAACAACTAAAGGAAGATAAGAGGGAGAAGAGAAGAGCTTCGATCACAAGACAACTACCTTGCTATCCCCGAGAAAATCTGCAACTGGAATAGTCAAAAGCCGCTACCGTATCCAGATACGCCTCGATCTGCACACAAGGTGTAGGGAGTAACGTGAGTACGCCAACTCAGTAAGTAACAACAGTAAATAAAGTCTGAGAAGTAGTGACGAGTGGTAATGCAAATAAAGTTCATATAACAGAATCTCAGTAAAATACGACACGCTTTTAAACCATAGTTTGAATCAAATCAGCTTGTTTAAATCCAATTCCAGTAAAATCGTTTTAAAATATCTTTCAACAGTTTTCAAACAAAGGCTCAATACAAAAGCGAGCAAAAAATGATAAAATAATAAACAACCCATCGGGCAAACATCACTCATATACAACCTATCGGGCTCCTTACCATCACTCGTATATATCCCCTTAGGCAAACCTCACCATCACTTATGCCTCCCATTCACTCAGCACTCGACATGCGCACTCAATAGGTACCTGCGCTCACTAGGGGTGTGCAGATTCCGGAGGGGCTCCTTCAGCCCAAGCGCTATAACAAGCCAATCATGGCATAAATCAATCAGGCCCTCGGCCTCACTCAGTCATGAATCAGTAAAATATGCTACGGTGTGCAACTCGATCCCATAAATATTCTCACAATCAGGACCTCTACCTCACTCAGTAATAACCTCTCCAGCCTTTCAGGCTCTCAGAAAACAAGGTATTCAGCCCAAACAATATTTATATGATGCATCAAAACCGAGTAATAGAGACTGAGTTATGCAGTAAATAAGTATAAACATGATTGAGTATAGATTTCCAATCGAGTTCCTTTAGTCTTTTCAAAGGTACTCTTTTCTTAAGTCGCGGTCATGTCTTGCCCCCAGTATAGTGACCGCTTCCATGTTTCCCCCAAGTTTCATCAGTTCCGGGCTCAGGTGCCTGTTCATCCATCTTCATTCCAAACAAAGGCGAAAATCTCCATTGAGTGACTGTAACTACTATGGTGTACAGTCAATAGTTCTTAACCAACCTTTTTTTAATTATTAATTAATTTATTATTATATTATGTCTTTCTTTCTGAAGGGCTTGCGGTTTATTACATCAAAGGCTTTCAATGACCTATTGAATCTATGGAGAGAGTACCAAATGCTGACGGTGATGAAGGTTACCGACTTTCGGTGGACACAGATCCAACGAGTTCAGTCGAAGAGCGTAACGAGTCTAAGTTTACAGAAGCCTTTGCCAACTTTGATAGGCATAACATTGCAAGCAAATAGAGCAGAGAGCTTACCCTTTCTTTCTATTAGAGTCGCGAGCTTGTTGTAGTCGGTCCTAAGGGGAGAACCTTGCTTCTTACTTGCTATATCCCCGCATCCTTGCACGGCTCGTTCTACGAGCCCTGCTTCTCCCTTCCCCCTCTCCCCGTTCCTACCGTCCAAAATAAAGCTATGAAGTATAGCCAAGTGGTAAGACATCAGTTTTTGTTACTGGCATGAAAAGGTTCGAATCCTTTTACTCCAGATTATGAACACTCGATTGGATCTATCAAGAACGAGATGACGACTACAAGGGAAGAAATTGACTGCAGTCCCTAAGCCCGCAAGCCCAAAAAAAGTTTGACTTGAACCTACCTTTGCTTAGAGAAGGGAAAGACAGATGGCATAAAGAAATCCTTCCAACCGCGGAATTGTACACAAGACTGACTTCGTCTAGGTTCTTTTATCAATCTTGTGGCCCTTGCTTAGCTCCTTGTTCTGTAAACCGGTCGGTGGTAGATCTGATCGGATCCCGGACACGCGAGAGCCCAGCCCAGGAGAAATTCATGGTTCCCTGACGCTTAATGGGACGGACGTTCGCAGTCCTCCTCCATGTAATCTAACCCTACCTCGTTCGCCCAGGCCTGCCAGCACAATAAGAGAATGAGGGAGCTAATCTACTTGCTTGTGTAGGCGAGGACCGCTCGGCTAGGGCGCGCCAGAGGAGCTGAAAGCCATTTGACTCTAAGGAGAGGAGCTTCGAGTGACTTTTTTCTTTGCTCTTCGACAACCCTAACAAGTCACTTGAAGCTCTGCCCTTTGCTTTGCCTTGTGCTGTCTTCCTCCAGTTTCCCCCACCCAATAGCCAATAGGCCGAAGAAGGTTGCAGTCAATTGCCCTTCCCGTTATCATCAAACAAAATACTACCATACATGCCTTTTGCCAGCAAGCTACCCTCGCCTACCTCATCTATAGGCATTTTTATCCACCCGCGCGAGAGATCAGATCGACTACTCTACTACCATCATTCCGAAGGTTTTTTATTCAAAAGGACGGAGAATAAATAGCTTATTCATAATCTTATAGGCCCCATATCGCTTCATTCAATTGTTAATAAGATGATAGTAATAAAAGACCTCTAAGGGTCCAAACAACACTGGCATAAGGCCTAAACATGACATCCAACCCGATTTACAGAAATCTTTCTAACATACGTAAAAAGCATGTAGTTTTATCAAAATATTCAGCTTTACAATAGATACGGGACATACCAAGTCATAATCCCAATGGTGCACACCCACACACCCGTTAACTAGCATGTACGCCACTCGATTCGACCTCCAAATGCTCCGAATCTATTCACAACCAGTATAATACCATCAATATATGCTAAAGGAATGAATTCCACAAGAAAAACTACTAAATTAGACAAAGAACCCGAAATTGGTTCAAACCCGGCCCCCGGGCCCACGTCTCAAAATACGATAAAAATTACAAAACTTGAAAGCACATTCACTCACGAGTCCATACATACGAAATTTATCAAAATCCGACTCCATTTGGCCCCTCAAATCAAACTCTCCAAAATCCCAAGCCATAATCCCTCATTTTCACCCCTAATTTCCACTAATTAATTGATAAAACAATGGGAAAACACAATAGATAGGAGTACTAGAACTCAAGCAACTGACCTCATTGAAAACCCCTTGAATTTCCCTTCAAAAGCACTCAAACAGCTCCAAAAATCGACTTGAAAATGGTGGAAATGAACAAAAATTCGCAAAGCGTGCTATTTATACTTTCTGCCCAGGACTTCCGCACCTGCGGCCATATATCCGCTCCTGCGATCATTTCTTCGCACCTGCGGAACTAGCCATTCTCTCTTCTTCCGTATCTGTGCCCCAGGTCTTGCACCTGCGGGTTCGCAGATGCAACCAATCTTATGCTTCTATGGACCCAACCCTGACCTTCCATTTCCGCATCTGCGGCTAACCAAACACACCTACGACCTCGCACCTGCGGTTCCCACTTCGCAGGTGCGGAAATACCAGCAGCAGCTTCAACTGCATTTTCCAAATTTCAAACTCTCCGTTAGCCATCCGAAATCATCCCGAGCCCCTAGGGACCTCAACCAACTATAACAACAAGTCATATATCAACCTACGAACTTAGTCGAACATTCGAATCACTCGAAACAACATCACAACACCAAATTACACTCGAATTCAAGCCTAAGAACTCCTAAACTTCCAAATTCCGCAAACGATGCCGAAACCTATCAAATCACGTCCGAATGAACTCAAATTTTGCATACACATCACAAACGACACCATGAAACCTACTCCAACATGCGGAATTCCATTCCAACCCCGATAAAATTATCCACTGCCGACCAAAATCGCCAAAATTCTAACTTTCGCCAATTCAAGCGTAATTCTACCACGGGCCTCCAAATCATATTCCGAACGTGCTCCCAAGTCCAAAATTACCTAACAGAGCTAACAGAACCATCAAAAATCTAATCCGATATCGTTTATATATAAGTCAACATCCGGTCAACTTTTCCAACTTAAGCCTTCACAAAAGAGACTAAGTGCCTCAAATCCTCTCCGAAACCACTCTAGACCCGAACCAACTGACCCGACATATCATAATATAGCTAAAGGACACAAAAAGAAGAAGAAATGGGGCTGTAACTCACGAAACAACCGGCCGCGTAGTTACATACTCTACCTCTTAAACAAACGTTCGTCCTCGAACGGGTCTAGAAACATACCTGGAGCCTCAAATAGGTGTGGGTATTTGCTTCGCATCTCCCACTCGGTCTCTCAAGTAGACTCCTCCACAGGCTGAAATCCCCACTGCACTTTCACTGAAGCTATATCCTTTGATCTCAACTTTAGGACCTGCCGCTCCAAAATAGCCACTGGCTCCATATCATAAGTTAAATCACCATCTAACTGAACTGTTTTGAAATCCAAGACATAAGACGGATCGCCGATATACTTTCGGAGCATAGAAACATGAAATACTGGATGCACACCTGACAAGCTAGGTGGCAAAGCAAGCTCACAGGCCATCTCCCAATCCTCTGAAGCACCTCAAACGGCCCAATAAACCGAGGGATCAACTTGCCCTTCTTTCCAAACCTCATAACACCCTTCATGGGTGAAACCTTCAGCAAAAACTTCTCCCAACCATATAAGACACATCACGGACCTTCCTATCAGCATAACTCTTTTCTCTTGACTGAGCTGTGCGAAAACGCTCTTGAATCACCTTCACCTTGTCCAATGCATCCTGAACCAAGTCCGTACCCAAAAGCCTAGCCTCACCCGACTCAAACCAACCCACTGGATATCTACACCTCTTCCCATATAAAGCCTCATACGACATCATCTCAATAATCGACTGATAACTGTTGCTGTAAGCAAACTCAGCGAGTGGCAGAAACTGGTCCCATGAACCCCCGAAATTAATAACACAAGTGCGTAACATGGCCTCCAATATCTGAATAGTGCGCTCAGACTACTCGTCCATCTGCGGGTAAAATGCGGTGCTCAACTCAACCTGAGTTCCCAACTCTCGCTGCACAGCTCTCCAAAACTGCGACGTGAACCGCGTGCCTCTATCTGAAATGATAGAAACTGGCTCTCCATGAAAGCGAACAATCTCTCTAATATAAATCTCAGCCAAGGGATATGAAGAATAGGTAGTACACACATGAATGAAGTTCATGGACTTGGTCAGCCAATCCATAGTCACCCAAATAGCATCGAACTTCCTCAAAGTCCGTGGGATCCCAACTACGAAATCCATGGTGTTTCCTACTTCCACTCTGGAATCTCCATCTGCTGAAGCAAGCCACCTGGTCTCTGATGCTCATATTTCACCTGCTAACAATTGAGACACCAAGCTACAAACCCAACTATATCTTTCTTCATTCTCCTTCACCAATAGTGCTTCCTCAAATCCCGATACATCTTCGCAAAATCGAGATGAATGGAATACCGTGAACTATAGACCTTCTCTAGAATCAACTCCCGAAGCCGATCTACATTGGGTACACATATCTGGCCCTGCATCCTCAATACCCCGTCATCACCAATATTCACATCTCTAGCATCATCATGCAGAACTTTGTCCTTGAGGACAAGCAAGTGAAGATCATCATACTGGCGCTCTCTGATGCGATTGAATAAGGAAGACCGAAAAACCACACAAGCTAGGACCCGACCAATATCCAAAATATCCAATCTCACAAACCGATTGACCAAGGCCTAAATATCAACCACCAAAGGTCTCTCCCCAATAGGAAGGAGTGAAAGACTACCCATACTTACTGCCTTTCTACTCAAGGCATCAGACACCATATTGGCCTGTCCCCGATGGTACAAAATAGTAATATCATAGTCCTTTAGCAGCTCCAACCATCTCCGCTGCCTCAAATTGAGATCCTTCCATTTGAATAAGTGCGGTAAGCTACGATGATCAGTAAATACCTGACAAGACACACCATAGAGATAATGCCTTCAAATCATCAATGCGTAAACAATGGCAGCCAACTCCAAATCATGAACAAGGTAGTTCTTCTCATGGGGATTCAACTAATGAGAAGCATAAGCAATTACTCTACCCTCCTGCATCAAAACACACCTAATACCGATCCGAGAAGCATCACAATATACTAAATATGAGCCTGATACTGATGGAAAAACTAACATTAGAGCTATGGTCAGGGCGGTCTTGAGCTTCTGAAAGCTCGCCTTATACTCATCCGACCACCTGAAAGGAGCACGACTGCCAGATAATAAGCAAAGTACGATGATACATATGAATAAGTAGAGCTAGGGTCAAATAATACCGAAGTATCTCGGTGACATACTAAGATAATACCTGTAATCACAACATCTGAAGCAATATTCATCTGATCTGGCAGGAAGAGCATAGAAACGAGCCTAACCTCCACCTAATCAACCTCCCCCTCTTGGGCGACCCCTAGCTGACTGAGCTCCACCCCGAGCTGACTGGGTGGGTGGTGATGTAACTAGTTCTGAAGATGCAACCTGACCCCTCTGCTGCGCTGGACCTCCCTAACGACGAGGAACTTCCTCCATATATCACCAAGCTCCCCACACTCAAAACAACTCCTATTGCTGGTGGTGGGGACTGAAGGGAGCCCCGAGCACCGGGAAAACTGGTATAAGAACCTGTCATAGATGAGCCCTAAACTGATAGAGCATGGGACGAACCTTGAGCTGGAAGGGCACTGAGTGATGAGTGACCCTGCTGAGAACCGTGAAAACCATGGTCACATGATGCACCCTAGTGAGCTAGGCGAGCCGTCTGAGCACGCCTAAAAGGATGACCCCCACCGTGGTGAAACTGACCTCCAAAAAGAACACCACCGAAACTACTAGATCTACGACGCCTCTTAGCCTCCCTCTCTACTCACTCTTGGCGGCGAATCAACTCTATATCCCGAGCAATGTCAATAACCTCCTCAAAAGAAGCACCATGCATCCTCTCTCTAGTCATAATAATCCGCAGCTGATATGTGAGGCCATCAATGAACCTCCTGATCCTCTCCCTGTCTGTGGGAACCAACCAAATAGCATGACGGGCCAACTCAAAAAACCTCATCTCATACTGAGTCACAGTCATATCATCCTGACGCAACTGCTCAAACTGCCTGCGCAAATCCTCTATATGGGACTATGACACATACTTCTCCAGGAAGAGAACGGAGAACTGCTGCCAGGTAAGGGGCACTGCACCAACATGCCTACGCCTTTCATAAGCCTCCCACCAAGTGAAGGCAGCTCCAGAGAATTGAAATGTAGTGAACGAGGCCCCGCTGGTCTTGTCACAACCCAATTTCCCCTCCGTTGGGTTTCGTGACGACACCTAGTCTTAAGGACTAGGTAAGCCTAATATTTACAGAAGAACAATAATAATAAATAACATCTTAAAATTTTTCTGGAATGAATCCTTTATAAAGTGAGCATATTCACAAAACCCGGTAGTATAAGTCATAAGCTCTACAATTCCGATAGTTTTCGCCTTGAGTTTTAACCAACAAGCGTCAATCAAATAGTCAAACCTTTAATCGATAAAAATGTTTCAAAATATACTTCATTCAAATAAATGTTCTTTTCAAAAAGAGTCCCTTCTAAATAATGCTTTTCGAATATAATCTTTTAAAGTAGATAACCTTCGTATATCAGTCACTCTGTGACACCTTATCTCATAATCATAGAAGACTCAAATCCTAAGAGGAAGTCCCCCACACAAGATTAGGCAAGATACTTACCTCAATCCGGCCAATTTAATATTCAATTTAGCTTTTCCTTTACCAATTCATCAATGCTCGGCTCAATCTAGCCAAAGATGACTTGAATACATCAAACAATGCAAGAGAAAACAATTTCAATTAACAAAATTATGATTCTTATACAATTTGCAAAACGACAACAAAAGTCAAACCCCGAGCCCGCACCTCTAAACCCGACAAAAAATATAAAAATAGAATACCCATTCCGATACCAGTTCACCCATACAAAAGTTA
Source organism: Nicotiana glauca (assembly GCA_026770625.1). Classification (NCBI taxonomy): domain Eukaryota; kingdom Viridiplantae; phylum Streptophyta; class Magnoliopsida; order Solanales; family Solanaceae; genus Nicotiana; species Nicotiana glauca. The sequence goes on along the minus strand of MU670947.1, from coordinate 32,678 downwards.
TCTAATTCCGACACCATTTGGTCCCTCAAATCATCATTTTACATTTTTGAAAGATTTCACGATATTCCTCCAATTTTTCCTTTAGATTCTCATGAATTTGATGTTAAATCTAAGATAAAATCACAATATATAGTTGGAAATTGATTAGAGACACTTACCCAATAATTTGGTATGAAAATATTCTCTCAAAATTGCCTACTCTCGGAGTTAGGGTTCAAAGAATATGAAAAATGAGCAAAAACTCGAGTTACACAGCTGAAAACAAGCTGCAGATGTCATATTTGCGATCTAGTTTTAATTGCGAACCCTCACAAAAGCGAAGAAAGCCTTCGCAATTGCAAACAAGGAAGGGCTGGAAAAGTTCGCAATTGCAAACTGGGCATCACAATTGCGATGGATATGTTCGCAATTGCGACCATACCAGATGCAACAGTTTTTTCCGACACAAAAATGAGCATAACTTCCTCATACGATGTCCAAATTTGATGATTCTTTTTGATATGGATCCGTAATTACGATATAGATCTAATGGTTTTATAAAAACTGAATTTGGAGATCATTTTATTAATGCGGTACCCTTTATTCCCAAAGAAATGACGTTGAAACATCAAATAAGAGCGCAATACAACCCGAAACACACCCGAGGCCCCCGGGACCCCGTCTACACACACAAACAAGTCATATAACCTAACACGGACTCGCTCGAGGTCTCAAATCATATCAAACAATTCCAAAATGACGAATCACACCACGAATCGAGCTATGAACTTTCAAATCTTCCAACTTCAAAAACTTGCACCGAAACTGATCAAATCAACCCGGAATGACGCCAAATTTTGCAGACAAGTCCAAAATGACATAACGAAGCTGCTCCAACTATCGGAATCACATTCCGACCCCGATATCACAAAATCCAACTATGGGTCAAATTTCTCCATTTTCCAAACTTCAACTTTTCCAACTTTCGCCGAAACGCCTCAAATTACCCTACGAACCTTTAAATTCGAATCCGGACGCACGCTAAGTCCAAAATCACCATACGAAGTTGTTGAGACCACCCAAAACCCATTTTCGGTCAAATTCTCACCGTTTAAACTTCCAAAACTGGTTTCATTCCACCAATTTGACTCTGAATCATCCGTTAACTTAATTCAACCATGCACGCAAGTCGATACACATATGAAGCTGTTCAAGACCTTACACTACCGAATGGAGCTTAAATTCTCAAAATGACCGGCCGGGTCGTTACATCCTCCTCCTCTTAAAACCAATGTTAGCCTCAAAGTCCTCAAGTTGCTGAATGCACACTTCCAACACATACCCGCAGGTGATCCCACGTCACCCCAATCCACATAAACCTGACGACATCATCTTAACTGAAATTTAGCCTTTCTATCAATACCAATAAGCCTTAGAGCCAGAATTCTCACCTTCCATCCATTTCCAAAGACCCGATTCTAAATCCATACCCTGTATCAGTATCAGCCAGCTTTATCAATTCGTGCCAACACCCATATAGTACAACCTAACAACATGACACATCGCACATAGGCCCACAGTAACATTGTTGATCACAATATTCGCTTAAAACCAAATTTAGCGCTGGCCTTAAGCCTCATATTCAATAGGGACCCGTTCCAAACTTCCAAAACACTAATGGTGATGCAAGAACATGGAGACCTCAAAACCAAACACCCAAATCAACAAGCCACAACCAACACCACTGGACACATACCCCGCAAGCTAAAATTCAAGAAACACAGAATGGAATTGACTGAATATGAAAGGAAAAACACATAGGAAAACTATCAAACAAGCCCGACAAGCACATCTCTCTATTAGTACCAACCTACAAAATAACACAACAAGATAAATTCCACTGCGGTAAACAGCTCGGTTCAAACACATCAAATCACATGAAATTACGAGGATCTTACTCTCAACTCTGAATCACAAGTAGGATATACATCAAACCACCTGAAAACTTTCACTAGACCAATTTCCGTCACAAATTACAACAAGTACTGGCTTCTATACCGGTGGAGCATAAAAATCATAGCTCATAGCAAAAAATACTCAGATATCATATCAAGCCTACCGATAATGATTTTTATCAATACTAATAGAAATTTACTACTAGTCTCATAACTCTCGATAATGAATACAAACAAATGATAGACATGGCTATCACTCACAGAACCTTCCAACAGGGTAACATATAAACAGAGTGCAAATCATGAAATGCACCCATAAGTAGAGCAACAAATCGGGGAACTCACCCCGATAAACATAACTATAATGAACTACTGATGGTGATCCTCTATAACAAATCAAAATCATATCTGAATGAGATCATTTGGAGCAATGACCTTAAGCCCACTATATGAAACACATCAACCAGCCGGGACTCCCCCCCTCTTGGGCACCCTCTACTCACCTGAATACCTTGCTGTGACACATCTGTCCGTAATCTGGAGAAATATCTCACCATGTGGCTAGTATCTCCACACTCAAAGCAACCCCTCTACAGACGTGGCTTTGGGAACTGAGCGGTACGGTTACTCAAAGACCTATGAACACCTGAATCATTGTGAAGCCTGAAGCGCAAACTAAACTGGCTGACCCACGAAACCTTTACCATGTCGCACCCTGCCTCTAGAATAAGGGCCAGCAGATCTCTCCGATCCACGAGGCCTTCTCTCCACCCTGTACTCCCTCCTGATCTCGTCTATTCTCTCGTTCCCGGTCCCACATGCCCTCTAACCGGTGAGCGATCCCTACCATCTCTTAAATTAAAACATTTGACTCCAACTTTCGAGCCATGCTGAACTAAAGTAACTGAGGTACAAACTCTCTCAAAACATCTCTAAAAACTGAACCCATATAAGTGTAGCTGCATCAGCCGGCTACCCAATTCACATGCCCACAACCACTGATAAGCCGCTCCCTTAACCTGGAACGTAGTAATAACAACCCTACCATCTCAACAATACCCATAGTACTGATAATGCGATGGAACTCCTCTATGAAACCCATTGTGCTCTCTTGAGCCAAACCGCTGAATGTAGGAGGGTCACATTTTCTTGAACCTTGCAAATCTAAGTTACTCTCCTTCGAATGTTGCTGCCTTGACCATAGGCTGAACTGTAACCACTAATTGTGCCACTATAACACTTGGGACCTGACTAATGGAAACTCGCTGCTCTGAATGTGGTCTAGATGTGGCATATACTCCTCGTCAGCCTCTACCTCTGCCTCTAGCGATACCTGTTCCGAAAGCAGCGCCATCGATAATCGCAACTCGTGTCCTTATCGTCGATGAGAGAGTGGAAGGATAAAAGTTCAAACTCCAAGATCAATAAGCTTGCACGATAAGAATAAAGGAAGCGAGATTGTCCTAATAGTTCTGTAGCCTCTCAAAGATAAGTACAAATGTCTCCGTACCGATCCTCAAGACTCTACTAAACTCGCTTATGACTCGTAGCACCTATGAACCTAGAGCTCTGATACCAACTTGTCACGATCCAATTTCCCCTATGTTGGGTTTCGTGACGGCACTTAGTCTTAAGGACTAGGTAAGCCTAATATTTATAGAAGAACAACAATAATAATAACATCTTAAAATTTTTCTAGAATGAATCCTTTATACAGTGAGAATATTCCCAAAACCTGGTAGTACAAGTCATAAGCTCTACAACTCCGATAGTTTTCACCTTGAGTTTTAACCAACAAGTGTCAATCAAATAGTCAAACCTTTAAGCGATAAAAATGTTTCGAAATATACTTCATTCAAATAAATGTTCTTTTCAAAAAAAGTTCCTTCAAAATAAATGCTTTTCGAATATAATCTTTTCAAGTAGATAACCTTCGCATATCAGTCACTCTGTGACACCTCATCTCATAATCATACAATACAGGTCTCAATACTTGAACCCTAACACTTGGCATCCTGTACCCTCATCACACCTCCAAATCATACTTACAACTCACGTGCCCAAAAGAGTCATTCTCATATGGACGACAAACAACAAGGGTATGCGTCTATACTCAGAAATCTCAAGGAGCCTCCTATCCGATAAGGGTGATTAATCATGTGTATGCTTGTGCAAGTGTCCTAACATAGTTCAGACCAACCAGTAATTGTAAGGAATAGAATAGACAGCACCTATAATTTTTACACAGGGATAGGATCAATGAAACATCAGCTTAGAACGCAATGATTTTTAATAGGGGATATCCCAGGATATTATCTCGTAGTCCCAAACATAAATACTCGGGTATCTCTCAGTATCCTCAATATATATGCTAGGGATCTCTCTGTATCCTGAGGATCTCTTAGTATCCTCAATATATATATACAGAGGAATCTACCGGGTGCGGTCCCGTAGTCCCAAAAGTAAATATGCAGAGGATCTCCCGTGATGTCGTCCCGTAGTCCGAAATATAAATATCCAGTGGATCTCCCGGGTGTCGTCCCGTAGTCTATCTCATAATGCAAAGGTAAATCTCTCGGTTGCAGTCCCGTAGTCCCATAAGTAAACATGTTGGGGGATCTCCCGGAATACCGATATGTAGTCTTAAAGTAAACATGCAAGGGGATCTCCCGGAATACCGATCCGTAGTCCTAAAGTAAATACGCAACGCAACTAATAGAAACAACAGTTATTGCACAATAGAAAGTTCGTACATCACCATAATACATATAACCAAAACATGACAATAATACAAGGTAAGACAAGTAAATCAACTCAAGGGCTATAAATCACAAGGAAATGATAGAACCAGCTCACAAGGAATAACCACAGAAAAGAATGCTGGCATAAAGGGAATAGTTCAACAACGGGAAAACTAACATGTAGAAATGATCTCAAAATATACACGTCAATAAAAAGAAAATCAACACGAGTCAAGTAGTCCCAAATAAAGGAAAGTCAACAAGATATAAATTATCTAAACTCCTTTTAAGGTTGACAAATTTTGAGGATATTCGAAAATTCAATTAAGGGAAGATGATCTTAGCTTCACTTAAGACTAAACAATTTCAGGAGGGGTAATAAAAATTCTCAAATAAGATAAGCAACTATGAAAAGATAACATGACAATAGGAGAGGCAAAATTTTTCAGTTAAATTAATTAGGAGTCAATTAGGCAATAAAAGTGAATTATGAAGCAATTAATTCCAATTAAGCATGTAGAGGTGAAACAAATAAATAGGAAACTCAGTCATGTCAAGAACACATTCCTACACAGTGAATATAAAGACCTAAGAACTCTAAAAGGCCAATTTTTTCACAAATAAGTCCGAGCACGCACTCGTCACCTCGCGTACATGAACTACAATCAACATAGAAGACTCAAATCCTAAGGGAAAGTCCCCCACACAAGGTTAGGCTTGATACTTGCCTCAATCCGGCCAATTCAACAATCAATTTAGCTTTTCCTTTACCAATTCATCAACGCTCGGCTCAATATAGCCAAAAATGACTTGAATACATCAAACAATGCAAGAGAAAATAATTTCAATTAACAAAATTATGATTCTTATACAATCTACAAAAAGTCAACAAAAGTCAACTCCCCGAGCCTGCACCTCGGAACCCGATAAAATTTATAAAAACAGAATACCCATTCCGATACGAGTTCAACCATAAAAAAATTTATCTAATTCCAATACCATTTGGTCCCTCAAATCATCATTTTACATTTTTGAAAGATTTCACAATTTCCCCCTAAAATTTCCTTTAGATTCTCATGAATTTGATGTTAAATCTAAGATATAATCACAATATATAGTTGAAAATTGATTAGAGACACTTACCCAATGATTTGGTATGAAAATCGTCTCTCAAAATCGCCCACTCTCGGAGTTAGGGTTCAAAGAATATGAAAAATGAGCAAAAACTCGAGTTACACAGCTGAAGACAAGCTGCAAATGTCGCATTTGCGATCCAGGGTTTGCAATTGCGAACCCTCGCAAAAGCGAAGAAAGCCTTTGCAATTGCAAACAAGGAAGGACTAGAAAAGGTCGCATTTGCAACAGAAAGTTTGCAATTGCGAACAGGGCATCGTAATTGCGATGGATATGTTTGCAATTGCGACCATACCAAAAGCAGCAATTTTTTCCGACACAAAAATGAGCATAACTTCCTCATACAATTTCCAAATTCGATGATTCTTTTTGATATAGATCCGTAATTATGATAGGGATCTAATGGTTCAATAAAACTGAATTTTGAGCTTATTTTATTAATGTGGTACCCTTTATTCCCAAAGAAACGACGTTGAAACATCAAATAAGAGCGCAATACAACCCGAAACACACCCGAGGCCCCCGGACCCTGTCTACACACACAAACAAGTCATATTACCTAACATGGACTCACTCAAGGTCTCAAATCATATCAAACAATGTCAAAATGATGAATCACACCACGAATCGAGCTATGAACTTTCAAATCTTCCAACTTCAAAAACTTGTGCTGAAATCGATCAAATCAACGCGGAATGATGCCAAATTTTGCAGACAAGTCCAAAATGACATAACGGTGTTGTTCCAACTCTCGAAATTTCATTTCGACCCCGATATCACAAAAATCAACTATGGGTCAAACTTCTACATTTTCCAAACTTTAACTTTTCCAACTTTCGCCGAAACACCTCAAATTACCCTACGGACCTCCAAATTCGAATCCGGACGCACGCCTAAGTCAAAAATCACCATACGAATCTATTGAGACCACCCAAAATCCATTCTGAGGCCATTTACTCAAAAGTCCAATTCCAATCAAACTCTCACTGTTTAAACTTCCAAAATAGTTTCCTTCTTCTAATTTAACTCTAAATCATCCGTTAACTAAATTCAATCATACACGCAAGTTGATACATATATTATGAAGCTGTTGAAGACCTTACGCTACTGAATGAAGCTTAAATTCTCAAAATGACCAATCGAGTCGTTATAGGTCTCCAAAATACCTGCTGTACGGAGAATCCTCTAACACTTGTCCGAAAAACCCTAGGCATCCTCGCCTTCTGTACCACTGAAAGTAGGAGACTGAAGTCTATCAAACCTCTCGAATCTATACTGCTCGTCATCAGGCATGACTGGTACCACGTAATCCTAAGCAGGTGCAGTCATCCAGGCTGGTGGTGCCCCCGGTGTCTGAAGTCCCTGAATAACATGCTTGGGTGTATGGGCGACGGGAGTCTGAGTGCCTCCCCCGACCTCGGAAGTAGCTGATATAGTAGAAACAGAGACCGCCTAAGCAATACTGGTGCACACGGTCAGAATCTGAGCTAAGGTCTCCTGAAGACTTGGGATAATAATAGGCATCGCCGGTGCCTGAGCTGGTCCCGCTGGGACCTGATCATGAACTGGGGGTGGCTGGTGGACCTGTAAGTGCTGCCCTAGCTACTGTGCGGGCTATACCCCTGCCCCTACCGCAGCCTCAACCGTGACCTCGACCTCTCATAGCCCAACTGGTGGTACTGGTGGCCGTCCATCCTGACCGGTAGCACGTGTCCTCACCATCTGTGAGAGAATAGAATAACAAAAGTTCAGTTACCAGAATCAAAAGATTCGCATTACAAGAATTCAAGAATGTAAAGTTTTCCTAAAGGTTCTTCAACCTCTCAAAGATAAGTACATACGTCTCTGTACCGATCCGCAAGACTTTACTAAACCTTCCCATGACTTGTGAGACCTATGTAATCTAGACTCTGATACCAGCTTGTCACGACCCAAAAACTAACCCTATCATGATGGCGCCTAACTTTGTACTAAACAAGCCAACACATTACAAAACAATTCTATATTCATTTCAAAGACAATTCCAAAGCTATTCAATATAAAATCTTCATAAAGGAGTTCAAATCAAAACAAAATTACGGAAAAGAAAAGTTCGACATCGGGGTATCACTAGTCATGAGCATCTACTACAATTTGTCTGACAATATCGAGACTAACATAGTCCGAAAAATAACTAAAAATGATTAAAGGAAGATTAGACGGAGAAGAGCAGGGCTACAATCGCTAGACAGCTACCTTGCTATCTTTGAGAAAATTTGCAACTGGAATAGTCAACATCTGCTACTGTGTCCAGATACGCTTGTATCTGCACACAATGTGTAGGGAGTAATGTGGGTACGTCAACTCAGTAAGTAACAACAGTAAATAAAGGCTGAGAGTTAGTGACGAGCGGTAATGCAAATAAAGTTCATATCACAGAATCTCAGTAAAATACGATACACTTTTAAAACCATAGTATGAATCAAATCAGCTTGTTTAAATCCAGTTCCAATAAAATCGTTTTAAAATATATTTCAACAGTTTTCAAACAAAGTTCAATGCAAAGGTGAGCAAAAATGATGAAATCATAAACAGCCCCTCGGGAAAACATTACTCATATACAGCCCCTCGGGCAAACCTCACCATCGCTCGGGCAAACCTCACCAACACTCATGCCTCCCAGTCACTCAGCACTCGGAACTCGCACTCAATAGATACCTGTGCTCACTAGGGGTGTGCAGACTCCGAAGGAGCTCCTTAAGCCCAAGCGCTATAACAAGCCAATCATGGCATAAATCAATCAGGCCCTTGGCCTCACTCAGTCATGAATCAGTAAAACATGCTACGACGTGCAGCCCGGTCCCATAAATATGCTCACAAATCAGGCACTCGGCCTCACTCAGTCATAACCTCTCTAGTCTCTCGGGCTCTCAGTAAACAAGGTATTCCGCCCAAATAATATGATGCATCAAAACAGAGTTATAGAGAGTGAGTTATGGAGTAAATAAGTATAAACATGAATGAGTATAGATTTCCAATCGAAAACAATGAGAGGATAGTAATAAAAGACCTCTAAGGGTCCAAACCTCACTAGCATAAGACCTAAACATGACATCCAGCCTGATTTACAGAAATCTTTCTAAAACACATAAGAAGCATGTAGTTTCAACAAAATATTCAACTTTACAGTAGATACGGGACGGACCAAGTCACAATCCCCAACGGTGCATGCCCACACGCCCGTCACCTAGCATGTGCGCCACCTCAAAATAGTCATATAGCACAAAATCTAGGGTTTCATACCCTCAGGACTAGATTTACAATCGTTACTTACCTCAACCCCATCAAATCTCTACTCTGTGATGCTCTTGCCCCCGATTCGGCCTCCAAATGCTCCGAATCTATTCACAACCAGTACAATACCATTGATATATGCTAAAGCAATGAATTCCACAAGAAAAACTACTAAATTAGACCAAGAGCCCGAAATTGGTTCAAACCTGGCACCGAGGTCGACGTCTCGAAATCTAACAAAAATTATAGAACTTGAAAGCCCATTCACTCACGAGTCCATACATACAAAATTTATCAAAATTTGACCCCATTTAGTCCATCAAATCCTCAAATCAAACTCTCTAAAACCCCAAGCCCTAACCCCTCATTTTCACCCCTAATTTCCACTAAATAATTGATAAAACAACAAGAAAATACCATAGATAGGAGTACTATAGCTCAAGCAACTTAACTCACTGAAAACCCCTTGAATCTCCCTTTAAAATCACTCCAACAGCTCCAAAAATCGACTTGAAAATGGTGGAAATGAACCAAAATTCGCGAAGTGTGCTATTTATACTTTCTGCCCAGGTCTTCCGCACCTGCAGCCATATATATGCTCATGCGGGCATTTCTTCGTACATACCGAAACCACTTAAATCCTCAAAGATGCACCTACGCACATCCTTTCGCTTCTACGGAACTGGCCATTCTCTCTTCTTTCGCATCTGCGCCCCAGGTCTCTTACATGCGGGTTCGCAGATGCGACCAATCTTAAGCTACTGCGGACCCAGCCCTGGCCTTCCCTTTCTGCATCTGCGGATAACCAAATGCACCTGCAACCTCACACATGCGGTTTCCACTCCGCAGTTGCGAAAACACCAGCAGCAGCAATTTCAGCTTCATTTTCTAAATTCCAAACTCTCTGTTAGCCATCCGAAATCATCCCGCGCCCTTCGGGACCTCAACCAAATATACCAATAAGTCATATATCAACCTACGAACATAATCGAACCTTCGAATCACTCGAAAAAAATATCACAACACCAAATTACACTCAGATTAAAGCCTAAGAACTCCTAAACGTCCAAATTCTGCAAATGATGCCAAAACCTATCAAATCATGTCCGAATGATCTCCAATTTTTCACACACGTCATAAATGACACCATGAACCTACTTCAACTTCTGGAATTCAATTCCGACCCTGATATTAAATTTTTCACTGCCGACCAAAATCTCCAAAATTCTAACTTTCGCCAATGCAAGTCTAATTCTACCACGGGCCTCCAAATCACATCCCAAATGCGCTTCCAAGTCCAAAATCACCTAACAGAGCTAACGGAACCATCAAAATTCAAATCTAAGATCATTTACACATAAGTCAATATCCGGTAAACTTTTTCAACTTAAGCCTTCACAAAAGAGACTAAGTGTCTCAAATCCTCTCCGAAACCACTCCTGACCGAACCAACTGACCCGACATATCATACTATAGCTGAAGGACACAAAAAAAAGCAAAAATGGGAAAATGAGTTATAACTAACGAAACGACCGGCCGGGTCGTTACATATTTAATATGTCTAAATAAATTTGAATGGTCAAGGTTTATAATAAAGTTTTAGTGTTGTTAAGATATTGCTGTTGCATTAAAGATCTTTTGCAAAGAAGGCATTTCACTAATATTCCACCCACTTGCAACCCGTCACTCACCGCCCACCTTTATCAACTATCAAAAATCTCTATTTACTACTATTAATACCATATATTATCACACTCAACTGTACCATTAGCCACTATTTATAATTATCACCACCGACCATTATTACCACAAACTACCATCAATTACCATCACTAACCACGGTAACAGTGGTCACCATTATATCATCCACCATAATTATCATTCGCACCATCTACCATCATTAACCACCACCATTTGCCATCAGTGTCAACCATCATAACCACAAGCTACTATTGCCAACCATTATAATTACCAACCACCACCGTCAATTAGCACTTACAACCACCACTGATTATTATATAGTTTTTTTTAAAAACTGATATAGTATTAAGTTTAATTAGTATTTTATGTAATTTCTTTTGTATTTTATTTTTTAATAAAAGCATACATTTAGATGTTGAATAAATAAATAATTTTTAGTATAGATCTTAATGCAACATCTAATTATTGGAATTGTGTATTTAAATTCAAATATATTTGTCTTAATAGACATCAAATATTCAGATGTCTTAATCTTTAAGAAAAGAAAAAAATAAAGGAGACTAAATAAATTGTCTCAATCTGTCCAAATTTTCATAGATAATATTATTTCATATTTGTGCAAAGGCAAAGTAACATATATATTTTTATTTGCAAAAAGAAAAGGAGAGCAAAATGTAACGCCCCATGAAATTTCACCTAGAACCCGGGGTTTCGTGGCGCCTAGGTAGGCTAATGAATTTGAGGATTATAGAAATTCTTCGTGGAGAGATTATGAGCCGTGGTATGGACTTTATGGGTTGTATATTACGTCAGAAAGTTGAAAGAATTTTTTTGAAGAACGTGACATTTCTGCGGTCAACTATGCGACCGCAGAACCCCTTCGCGGGCTGCAGATCAGCTGCAGAGAGCAACAGAACTTGAGCCAATTTTTGAAGATCATTATGCGGTCCATTATGGGATAACATATCATTTCGCGGGCTTTGCAGAACCAACATGAAGATTTTTGGATGGATATTTCGCGGCGGGTTATGCGACCGAATAACCGTTCTGCGGGCCGCATAATGGCTGCATACCCGGTTTCGAGGCTTAAGTTTAGGAAAATTTTACCCCGATCCCATTTTTATAAATAGACTTAAGGGACCATTTTTGAAAGGTAAATATGATATTTTAAGGGAGAGGGGAGGAACTAGATAGAGAAGGAGGAGATCCAACACCTCCCACTTCAATTCCTTGCTCAAGCTTTGGAGAATTCACTAAGAAAGCTTGAAAAATTGTCTACTAAAGAGGTAAGGTTCTAGTCCTAGCCTTAACTTTCAAAATTTTATTTTGGAATAGGTAATGGAGAAATATAGTTTTGAGGATAAGAGTTGGTTAATGATGCATGCATGTGCCAATGAAGGTGGTAGGGGGTTGTGGAGTATATATGGACGACCTATTGAAGTTGGGATTACTTATGGGGTAAAGGAACATCACCATAGGACCCTATAGTTGAATATGCCAACCTAGTGTTTATGAAATGCTTAAATGAGCTGAACCCACGAATATCTTCCTAATTATGGCTCAGTTTTGTTATGTCTCTAAATAGATTGAAATTGCTGAGATTTCCAGAATATTGTAGTAATTTAAGAAAAGATCAAAGCGGGTATGTTGGCTAAACTTCTCTCATAGAATTGAATCCCACGATGTTCTCATAAGTCTCAAGTATGATAGGCCAAGTTCTTATTCCTCATGCTCCGAGTTACTCCTTATAAATTTGACTATTTCGAATAAGCTTTGTGTCGAAAGATATGTGTTCAAAATATGTTCCAAATGATCCGATCACATTATGTTGTCCTTCAGGAATGTGTTCACGTATGGTTGTGTATTAAAATATTATGACTTCAAGTCGTGTTTTAAACGAAAGTTATTATGCCAAAATGTGGAAGAAAATTCAATGTACTTAAGACTCTTATTTGCCCATATGTATACTTAAAGCCTTGATTAGAAATACTTTGTTATTGATAATCCATGATGATGTGTGAAAGTGAAAGGCGTATGTATGAAATATGAAATATGACAGACGTGCCAAGAATGATATTAAATTTGTGGCCACTAGTGGTAATGGAATGAAAAGATGAGTGAAAGACTATGAAATGAGCTATAACTCTTTTTTTAATAATAAATATTTTGGGAGTATGGTTTAGTCACCGAGGAAGATTAGGTTGAAATAACCTAACCCCGAAACTATACGTGTCGATGTAGGAGTGGTTGAGGGGTAAAATCTCTGTATTATTGTGATGAGATTATTCCCCTTAAATGGAATATGATTGATGTGTCGAGATTATTTACCTTAGTTGGGATGAGATGATTGCTAGCGAAAAGTGATGTCAACCCACACGACATTATGGTGAGATGACTTAGCCGATAGGGCTGAGATCGGACGCTATGATGCGCACATGGTGGTGTTGTGATTGGATGTCTTTGGATAAGATGGATTAGCCGATCAGTCCATAATCTGAATCCGTGCTAAGAATATGGTGGTATATCGATACTAAAGATCTCCCCACCTGAAACATAGTTATTTACTTGAAATTTATCTTTCTCTTAACTTAACATTGTTATATTTAGGCTCTCATTGGTTCCATGTTCTTTCTCGTTATATTGTTACCTATTCTACTGAGAGGGTGTTTTGTCTTACATACTAGTACTATTCTATATGTATCTTTAATAGATGCAGGTGGTTCCACAGCAGGCGACATCGATCAGGGATAGCGGTACACCCTCTCTTTAGCTGACTTGGTGAGCCCTATTTAATTTTAGGGTCTTGTATGTTTTGTTCCTTATGTATAGTGTTTAGAGGTATAGCTGGGGCCTTATTTCCGGTACCATCATTTTACTCTCTTATATCTATTTGAAGCTTTGTAGACATTGTATGGGTTGTATCTTGGTTTTGTAAAAGTCAAACTAAATATGTTGTATTTGTATCATATGTTTCGTCTTCTAACTATGAATACATAATATATTTTGAGAATTATAAATGAAGTAATTCATGAAATCTTCTCATTGTTTAATTAATGGAATACATCTTCACTCTATTCATGGGAAAGATCGGGTAGAAAGCATATAGGAGGTATGCTTGGCCGTGTTATTGCTGTTGAGCACCAGTTGCGCTCTACGAGGTCAGGGAGTGACAAAAAAAGGAAAGAAAAAAATTATCTAACTAGGGCAAAAGTAATAATAATCAAAAGCCAAGGGTGTGTTTGCAACAATATCTATTTTAGAAAAGAAACTAGAACTCTAGTTACTGGTGACACCATTCATCTACATATTATGGTGGCTGATGGTTAGTGGTGATTGAGGATGCAGGTGATTGGTGTATCAGATAAAATTTAGAATTTATAGGTCCACGTCTCTTGAGCAGACATGTGGCAATAAGAACAGGGTGGAGGTAAGTCAACATAGAGTTAATACTGGATACAAATATGTGACCGGTATTGTATGAATTCGAGGACATAAAAATCGGAGAAGTGAATTTGAAAGCAAGGTATTGGCTGGAGAAAATATCATTAAAGGAGCAGCCATTATGAAAAATTTCAGCATTTATTCCCAACGTTATACAGTCATCAAGAGGAGGTTTTATTCATCTTTAAGAGGACAAGATTTGAGGATCTTATCTCTTTAGATTTCACTATAAACAGTAATATTTATACTCATTTTAACTACACAAAATATAAAAATTACAAAGACTATCTCTCTTTCTGTCATTTTTCTAAGTTTCATACATAAAAGGCTATTATAGAAGCTTTCCAGTTATCCTTGACTCCACTGGGATCAATCTGAATTTCAACCTTGTTCATTCCTATTTTCTTTTAATTTTGTTTCATTTATTCTTTGTTATTTCACTAATCGGATCATCTTAATATACATGTTTATAAATCACCCATACAAATTTAATTGTACATTTTTAAGGGTAAACAATTTGACATCCACTTCAAGGCCTAGACCATTGTGGTGTTATTTTGATATGCTCATCTTTTACTAATGTGCTTTATAGTTTTTCTGGTTTAAGAATACTTGTAATGACCTGATCGGTTGTCTTATTTTTTAGATCCTCGTTCCCTTATTTAAGACTTTTTATATGTGCTTTTACTATCTTATGACTTGCGGGGATGATTGATTTGGTTTTGGAAGAATTCGGGTTGAATTCAGAACACTTAATTCCTTTATAGTGGCCTAAGGTGTCCAAGGCTGATTTGAGTCAACATTTTGAGTAAACAAACTTGGAATCAGCATTTGCAGGTTCTAATAGGTTCGTATGATAATTTTTGACTTGGGCGTGTATTCGGATCGAGTTTCAGGTGATCCAGGATTGTTTCAGTGTTGAATGTTGAAAGTTGGTGCCTTGAAGTTTTTAGAGCTTTCTAAATTTGGTTTGAAGTAGACTTTAGTGTACCAGGGTTCGTTTCGGATTCCAAGTCTGTGAATAGGTTCGTATTATGATTTGTGACTTCTGCGTAAAATCTGGCATCATTCCGAGTTGTCTAAGCATGATTCGTCTCGTTCGGAGCTAGTTGAAGAAGTTTAAAGTTCAAAAGTTGATTAATTTGGTTTTAGGGCATGATTCTTAGTTTTAATATTATTTTATAGGTTCTGAGGCTTCGAACAGGTCCGGATTATGTTTATAAACTTGTTGGTGTAGTTGGATGGGGTCCCAGGTGGTTCGGGTCTATTTCGATCCATCCAGAGTTAAGTCCAAATTGCAAAAATTATTGGTTGTAATTTCCTTCTTCACGAACGCGGAGGCTGTTTTGCATTCGCGATGAAGGATTTTGGGGCTTGATCATTTTATGCTTTATGTCCGCGAAAGCTTGGGGCCAGTGGCCTTCACGTTCGCGATTGTAGTCCCGCATTCGCGAAAGAGCTGGGTCTGGAGGCTCAGCTAGTCATTGCCCTTCGCATTCGCGAAGGGAGGAACACGTTCTAGATGCTTAGGCTAGGCTAGCTTTCAGGATCGCGAGGACCTGGTCGCATTTGCGAAAAGTCTTTTCTGAGATCATGAGGCTTCTTTCACGATCGCGAAGAAGGACCACTTGGTAGAAAGACGTTTTAAAATCGGGACTTTGGCTCATTTTCTCTCATTTCACATTGGTTTGGCCGATTTTAGAGCTTCTTGGAAAGGGATTTTCACCTTACATCTTAAGGTAAGTGATTTCTACCTAATGTGAGTTTAATACAAAAATTATGGGTAGAGTTTAACATAAAAGTTCTGAAAATTATTGGATTATGTTAAAAAAATGTAAGGTTTAGTAAAAATGAGATTAGACCCCAAAATTGATTATGGTGGTGATAGAAATTATAATTTGAATTCGTAAGGTCATGGGTAACATTTATTTACAAAAAGTTTTGGAATCTGGGAAAGTGGGCCCGGGGGTGACTTTGAGGGACTTTTCGATTTGGATTGGGTAACTACTCTAATATATGAATTATAAACTTTTGAGCATATATTGATTAGTTTGTACAACCTTTTACTAGTTTCAGATTTTTCCACATCGATTTGGGGAAATTAGTGAGGTTGAAGGGGCGAGTAGTGGACTTGAAAGTGAGCTAAGTCTCTTGCCTAACCTTGTAAGAGAAAATTATCTCTGTAAGTGTTTAAATTGTTAATTGTTACTAATTGTGGGTGCTAGGTACACACGAAGTGATGAAAGTCTGTGCGTAGCCAAATTCATATTTATGTCTGGGTAGACTTAGGACTTTATCATGCAATAATAGTATTATTTGAACGCAACTTGTTAGTTTAATTACTTTAATTTATAATTGAAATTCGATTAGGGATTATGTTAGGCCGAGCTTCGTTACTTTGAGTTTTGGCAGAATATTCGATTGTTGATAGAAAATTATGCTTCTTTATGTGCATATTCTGGTGGTGTTGTTGTATGACCCATAGTTCGACGAGTTTCTGTCTTCCTGTGGATCGGGCCGAACGCCTCAGTAATATATTTGATATGCATTTTTGGATCGGGCTGTATGACCTTGGTAGTGTATGTACACGATTATTATGGATTGGATCATACGGCCTCAGCATAACTCGTGTGTAATATTGCTAGGGGTCCGAATACACATGATTTTTCTTTCATGACTTGAGATTTGATATTTCCGTGATGGTTCTTATTTGTTGAGATGGCATGTGATATTTGGGATTTTAAATGGATATTTTGTTAAAGGATCACATTATCTACTATTACTTATTTTGTTACTGTCATATTTCATGCCTATTTATAATTCTTACACTTTACTTATTGACCACTACTAAGCGTCGATGTAAACCCTTCGTCACTACTTATTTGAGGTTAGACGAGATATTTACTGGGTACACGTTGATTTATGTACTCATGCTACACTTCTGCACAAATTGTGCTAGTACTAAGGCAGGTACATCTGGTGTTCGTTCAGTCGCGCATCCATATTATACAGAGATTTAGTGGTTAGCTGTTCCCCCATGCTTCGATCTACATCACCTAGAGTCTCTTTCCTGTTGCATTTTACATTCCTGTCTATTTCATTTCAGACAGTAGTTGTAGTGGTTTGTATAATCTACTAGATTGCTCATGCACTTGTGATACCGGATTTTGGGAAGTTCTAGTAGATGTTTATGGTTTTTTCCTAATATTGTCACTATTTCATTTTTATGTTGTATTTATGCTTTATATTACCATGTCTTTCTATACCTAGATTCTTTATTAAATAAAAATTCATGATTTCAAAAGTAATAAACTGAGAAATTACATAAATAGTTCACTGTGGGTTGCCTAACAGCGTCGTTGGGTGCCATCACGACCTATAGTAGGTATTGGGTTGTGACAGCTTGGTATTAGAACTCTAGGTCCACATAGGTCTCACAAGTCATGAGCAGGACTAGTAAAGTCTTATGGATTAGTGCGGAGACGTTTGTATTTATCTTCGAGAGGCTATGGGGTGTTAAGAAACTTCCCTTTCTTTATCTCCTATCGTGCTGTTGATGCTGTGCTAAGTATATTATTCTTATTCTCTCACAAATGGTGAGAACGTGCGCTACGAATCTACCCCGTGACAGAGCAGCTTCTCCCCCTGTTGTTAGAGGCCGAGGGAGGGCCACAACTTCTACTCGAGGACGAGGGTGTCCTAGAGTTGCTCCTGTTGTACCATCAGTAGATCTAGTGGAGGATCCTATTATTGAGGAGTAGGATGAGGTGCCTGCAGTTGATCCATCCCCAACAAATTTTATGAATGCACTGGGATTTTAGGAGATCATGGGTCGTATGCTGTAGTTCATGGATTCTATGTCTCAAGCTACACTATTTCCGGTAAATCTGGCCACATCTTAGGATAGATGGGGAGCAAAGACCTTTACCGCTCAAGCTCTAAGGCACACTGCTGCTATTTATTAGACCCTAGGTGCACTACTTGCGAGTAGGGCCCAACTAGTTGCTACGGTTATACTAGAGCCTAGAGCATCTGTGATAGTTGAGTAGCAGAAGCAACTAGACATATGGACTAGGCTACGTCCTCTTGTCTTTGTTGGTGAGTGGCATGAAGACCCACAAGACTTCATTGATCATTGCGTGGAGTCTAACGGGGTGGACTTCACCATATTCTAGTTGGAGGGAAAGGCTCATAGATAGTGGCAGTCTTATCTCTATAGTAGGCCAGTAGGTTTACCTACCTTGACTTGGGACCAATTCACATGTCTCTTTTTAGAGAGATATATTCCACCCTCTCAAAGGAAAGAGTTACGGGTTCAATTCCAGCAGCTCCAACAAGGCCAGATGTTGGTGACTGATTATGAGGTGAGATTCTCTAAGTTGTCTCTCCATGCACTTATGTTACTCCTTCTCAAATGGAGAGGCTTATTGCGGGCTTGCATTATGCTATCTAGGTTACTATGGCCCGAGAGGTTGATATGAGGACTTCTTATGAGCAGGTTGTGGAGATAGCTTGAAGGATCGAGGGTATCCACAGCTAGGGTCGATTGTATACGATGGGAAAGAAGCAACTTTGACATTTTAGGAGATTTAGTGGTGCCCCGTCTAGGGGCAGAGGTCAGTTCATGAGGGGCCAATCTAGAAGGCCTATGTATTCAATATCACCTCCTGCTTGGGGTGCTCCCGTGCGACCTTACTTCAACACCATTCCAGAGAGTATCTGCTGTTCACTAGCTATTTAGGGTTCTTCTACTAGGCATTTTGGTTACAAGGATTAGACTTAGGGGCAACAGTCTTTTTCACCGAGAGGTTGCTATGAGTGCGGGGGGCTTGGTAATATGAGGAGGGTTTGCCCCAGGCTTCGGGGCAATGAAGTATAGCAGGGCTATGAGCCCATGATCACCGCACTAGCTGCCACACAGCTCGTTCGGCTGGCCAGAGGTGGAAGGAAGATGGGTAGGGGTCAGCTAACCTGGTGGCGCTCCGACTAGGTTCTATGCCTTTTCAGCCAGACCAGATGTAGTAGCCTTAGACACTATGATCACATGTATTATTTCTTTCTGTGGTAGGGATGCTTTGGTACTATTCGATCCAAGGTCTACTTATTCATATGTATCTTCTGTATTTTCTCCTTATCTATACATCTCTCATAAGTCCTTGGGTGTTCATGCATATGTGTCCACACTGGTGGGTGATTCTATTGCTGTGGGTCGGGTTTACCACTCATGTGTTGTGACTTTCTATGGTTATAAGACCAGATTAGATCTTCTGTTGCTTGACATAACTGACTTTGAGGTCATCCTAGGCATGTATTGGTTATCTTTGTACCATGCCATTATTGATTGCCATACCAAGACTGTTACTTTAGCGATGCTAGAGTTGCCTTGATTGGAGTGGAGGGGCTCATCTATTAATACATCTAGACGGGTTATCTCTTTCTTGAAGGCTAGACATATGGTCGAGAAGGGTGTTGGCTTATATAGCTTATGTTCGGGTTTTTACTGTGCAAACTCCCACGATTGATTCAGTGCCCATGGTGCGCGAGTTCTTTGATGTATTTCCTCCTGATCTACCAGGTATGCTACTAGATTGTGATATCGATTTCAGCATTGATTTGGCGCCAGGCATCCAGCCTATCTCTATTTCATCGTATTGTATTGCTCCGAAAGATGCGCATTGATTACCGCCAGCTGAACAAAGCCACTATCAAGAATAAGTAATGATGATTTGTTTGATCAGTTATAGGGTGTTAAGATGTTCTCTAAGATTGATTTGAGATCTGGGTATCATCAGTTGAAGATTCGTGCTTTGGATGTTCCGAAGATGGCTTTCCGGACAAGATATAGGCATTATGAGTTTCGAGTTATGTCTTTCGGTTTGACTAACGCCTCGACAATGTTTACGGATTTGATGAATTAGGTGTTCAGTCTATATCTTGACTCATTTGTCACTGTCTTCATTGATGACATATTGATCTACTCGCATATTATGGAGGAACACGAGCGTCATTTGAGGATAATGCTTTAGACCCTGTGGGAACTGGAGCTATATGCTAAGTTCTCGAAGTGCGAGTTCTGGTTGATTATGTGGCATTCCTAGGGCATATTGTATCAGGTAAAGATATCAAGGTGGATCCCAGGAAAATCGAGGCAATTCAGAGTTGGCCTCGTCCTACCACAACAACCGAGATCATGAGTTTCTTGGGAATAACAGGTTATTATCGTTGGTTTGTGGAGGGTTTTGTTCCTATTGTAGCTCCTTTGAATAGATTTACCTAGAAGGGTGCTCCGTTCAAATGGTCCTATGATTGTGAGGCAAGCTTCCAAAAGCTCAAAACCGCATTGACTACAACACCAGTATTAGTGTTGCCCTTCGGTTCAGGGGTATCTATAGTGTATTGTGATGCTTCACCCATGTCTTGGGTTGTGTATTCATGTAGGAGTGGTGAGTTATTACATATGCTTCACATCAGCTGAAGCCCTACAAGACGAATTATCTTGTGCATGGTTTGGAGTTGGTCACGATAGTTCATGCTCCCAAGATTTGGAGGCATTATCTTTATGGGGTGTCGTGTGAGGTCTACACCAATCACCGTAGTTTGTAGCATATTTTTAAGCAAAGAGACCTTAATTTGAGGCAGTGCAAGTGGTTTGAATTACTGAATGATCATGATATTACTATCATCTATCATCCGGGCAAGGCGAATGTAGTTATATATGACTTGAGTAGAAAGGCCGAAAGTATGGTTAGTTTGGCATTCATTCCAACAGGAGAGAGACAATTGTATTTGGACATACAGTCCTTATATGATCGACTTGTGAGGTTGAATATTTTAGAGGAGGAGACATAGGAGACCAAATAAGACATGCAGATCATATATCCACACTTATGGGACACTCAGGTATGATTCTAGACTCGTTCAAGGATGAATATTTGTTTAAGAGGCGGAGAATGTAATGACCCGATCGATGATTTTGCTTTCTAGATCCCCGTTATGCCATTTAAGACTTTCCATATGTGCTTTTACTATTTTATGACTTGAGGGGACGATTGGTTTGGTTTTGGAAGGGTTCCGGTTGAATTCCAAACACTTAGCTCCTTTATAGTGGCCTAAGGTATACAAGTTTGACTTGAGGAAACATTTTGAGTAAACGACCTCGGAATTGGGACTTGAAGGTTCCAAAAAGTTCGTATGATGATTTTTTTCTTGCCCATGTTTGGATCAATTTTCAGTTGATCTGGTAGCGTTTCAGTGCTTAATGTTGAACGTTGGCGCCTTAAAAGTTTTTGAGCTTCTTAAATTTGGTTTGAAGTAGAATTTGGTGTTAATAGCGTTCGTTTGGGATTCCGAACCTAGAAATATGTTCATATTGTGATTTGTGACTTGTATGTATAATTTGGTATCATTCCAAGTTGTCTAAGAATGATTCGTCGCGTTCGAAGCTAGTGGATGAAGTTCAAAGTTCAAAAGTTGATTAATTTGGTTTTAGGGAGCCGTTCTTAGTTTTGATGTTGTTTTATGTGTTTTGAGGTTTCGAGCAGATATGGGTTATTTTTATGAACCTGTTGGTGCAGTTGGACGGGGTCTTGGGTGGATCGGATGTGTTTCGGACCACCCAAAGTTAAGTCCAAATTGCAGAAATTGTTAGTTCATGGATAACATTTATCTACGAAAATTTTCAGAATCCAGGCACGTGGACCGAGGGGTGAATTTTAGGGACTTTCCGATTCGGATTGGGTAATTACTATAATAGATGAACTATGAAATTTTGAGAATATATTGATTGATTTGTACGACCTTTGACTAGTTTCAGATAACTCAACATCGATTTGGGGCAATTCGTGAGGTTGAAGGGGCGAGTAGTGGACTTGGAAGCGAAGAAAGTCTCTTGCCTAGCCTTATAAGAGAGAATTATCTATGCAGGTGTTTAAATTGTTAATTATTACAAATTGTGGGTGCTACGTATGCACAAAGTGATGAGAATCCGGACGTAGCTAAATTCATGTTTACTCCAGGTAGACACAGGACTTTATCACGCAATAATTTTATTAGTTGAACCCAACTTGTTAACTTAATTACTTGAATTTATAATTGAAATTTGATTAGGGATTATGTTAGGCCAAACTTCATTACTTTGAGTTTTGGCGGAATATTCAATTTTTGATAGAAAATTATGCTTCTTTATGTGCCTATCCTGGTGTTATAGTTGTATGACCCGTAGTCCGAAGAGTTTTTTTATTCTTGTGGAACGGTCCAAACTCCTCGGCAATATATTTGAGATGTATCCATGGATCGGGCCGTACGACCTCGATAGTGTATGTACACGATTATTATGGATCGGGCCATACAACCTCGGCATAACTCATGCGTAATATCGCTAGGGGTCCGAATATGCATGATGTTTCTTTCATGACTTGAGATTTGATGTTTGCGTGATGGTTCTTATTTTTTGAGATGGCATGTGATATTTGGAGATTTTAAATTGATATTTTGTTAAAGGATCTCGTTATCTAATATTACTTATTCCATTGTTACTATCGTATTTCAACACTATTTATTATTCTTGTACTTTATTTATTGACCACTAGTAAATATCGATGTCGATCCCTGATCACATCCAAATTCACTCCTCAATAGAGATATGAAATGGTCGTATGCAATAATAGAAACCCAACTAAGAGTTGGGGTCAAATCCACATGGAGCTAAGATGGGATTTAAGAGTATATATTTCAAATGAGCAATTGGAGTATCTAGATTGCACTTCCACATCAAGATTTTTGTTTCTATTTCTAATGTTAATCTAAGGATTACAAAATAAAGACAAAAAACTAGAGATAATTGTTTATAAGGGTTTTCCAAATGGATAAAAAGCCTAGGGTTGTGACTATGATCTAGGTGTTTGCCTAATGGGATAAAGACTTTAATGCATGTTTTGTTGATTGGGGTGTATTATAGTTCACAACTCTACATTACCCACTCAATACCTCTTGGTTAGAGAGTGGTTTTGCCCAATTTGGATCTTAAGACCAAATGAGTATCAACCAAAACTGTTGATAAGAGCTCAATTCGGGTTGTTACTATATCTAGGTTGAACCCTTTAATTGGGTTAATCAATATCTCAATTGACCCAATTCCCTATTAGCTAAGTTATCCTAGACTAGGTCTCTCTTTCTCAAGTAGAGACTAGGTAAAATAGGTATGAATCAATATTTGCAACCATTAATTCTACAATTGAAGCATGAAATAAGCTAAATAATAAACATCCAATCATAAACAAGCATAAAACTAATCACCCATAAGGTTTACGCACTAGGGTTGGGCCACAACCCTAGTAAAAATCTAGCTACTCATAGTAGGTATTGAAAAAACAAAGAAGAAGAGCTATTAAAACTAATGAAAGATTAAAATAATGAAATTCAATTATAAAATGTTCAAATAAGCTAAAACTTCCAAAGATAGCAAAGAGAAACGACTACAACAACTTCCTATATTCAAACTTGACCTAATTTTGTGAAACATGTCTATTTATACAAGGCTAAAAATCTTGGATAAAAATACCCCTAGGGAAGCTCTGCGCCCGAAAAATTCCATATGTAGTCCACATATTTCTTCATCGAAGTGGAGTTCTGCGGCCGCGGGGCAATCTTCTGTGGTTCGCACAATTAGGTCTACGGCTGCAGAATTCTTCTGCGGTCCGCAATACACAGAGGCTCCTGGACTTGGTCTTTTTGCACACTCTCTGATCTTCAACTCTTAGTCCAGCTTTGCGGCCTCACAATTCATGTGTTGCGCACTTTGCGCAGATGTCTGCTAAATTCTTCCACTTGGTTTGCAGCCGCATATGCAATTCTACAGTTTGCAATTTCTTCTGCGGCCGCAGAATTCCTTCTGCAGACCGCACATTCTTGCTTCTGTGCCCTTTATTAACTTGTGCCTCGGACTACTCCTTTTTTAGTTGGATTTTATCTCAAGAGATCAACTTCCATCATTCCTGCAATTTTGCACAAATTTCATTAGTTTCGGGAACACAATTCAATGCTTTTAGACTAAAGCTAAAAAGCGCTAAATGCAGTCAAAATCCTCACTTATCAACTCCCCCAAACTTAAGTCTTTGCTTGTCCTCAAGCAAACAAATTAGTTCCCACATCCAAAAGTTAAGGTTCATGTCAGCGAGCCGAAAGTGATCCATCTACACATCAGTCGGGACCAACAATTACCCATAATACTCATGTAGTATCAACAAGGAGACAAGTTAAACATTCATGCACATAAAGTTATAATGTGACATTTGAGCTTCAAGAGTTGACTTTACTCATTAAGGACTCTTGCTCTATCATGTAGCTATGGTGAACTCCAAACTCTTCCTCCTCTACTTTCCATTTTCCAAGCTCACTCAAGAAATTAGCACTCGATTCAAAGATTTACGGAAGGTTCATGCATATCTCTCAAGAGAATGTCACAAGTACGATTTTAAGTACCATAGGCTTTCCCCTCTTGTAGATCACCGCTAATAGAAGATCACTCAGCTCAAAATCAAGTAGGACTTCTTTCCGGATGTAATGAAGGCTTTTGGACTAGGGTTTGATACCATGTGGGTAAGTGGTTACACCTTCCTTAAGCACTATGTCTTTCATTTCTTGGCTCACACTTCTCCATTTCCTTGAGGCGCTTTCTTTTCCTTAGGGGACTAGAAAGACTTAACATCACTATTTCTTGATCATTACATTCATTTTCTCCCTCTTTGATTTCTCCATTTTTGGGATCATTACCACTCTTTGAATCCCTTCTACTCTTCCACTTATTCAATTTTTTTTTTGCATTTTTCTTTTTGTTCTTTTTCTTTTTTATCCTTTCCTTCTCATTAGTTCTTTTTTCTTTTTGTGCCTTGATACCTTTTTCTATTTCCTCGTCTTTCCTAAAACTTACATTTTTAGCCATTTGTTTCACATGAGTGTTAAGGAAAGCTCAGGTTCCAAGAGAGGGTCACGAAAGAACGTTAGAGGCTTGTAACATGGTTTTCAAATGAGAAAGGCTAAAGGCTCAACGGGGTTGACTAGGGATGACAATATTGGTAAGAAATAAAAAACTCAAACGGTCCACGGAAATCCTACAATCACTTCTCAAGCCAAGCAACACTTAAGATTTTGCCTTAGAAAACATTCGGGCCAAGTTCTAAACCCTTCGGATAGGTACTTGGACTAGTAACAAAGCATCTCACCCCTCACACAACTAGATTATTAAAGAGGATAGAGTCAAGGGCCCATCATGACCACATTCAAGATTGAAGATCATATGGTCCAATTATACCACCCAATGGTACCAAAGTCAACACAAGAGTCATAACGTCTCTAACTAGAGCTATTTCCTTTTAAAATCTTGTCTCTAACCATAATCACATAGTTAAATGTGTTGGGAAAAATGAAGCATGTTTGACTCTTTAAGATTTACTTAATTAGATTTTTTTATTCATTACTATTAATATTATTACCTAAACACAAAACATACTCATTCCCTTAAGAAGGTTTTCACACCATCCATCGTTAGGACGAGTCACCTGGTTCATAAAATAACTTTCTTTGAAAAGAACCGTGGCATTAAGAAAACCAAAGGCTTATTATCTACTAGAACATAAAAAGAAACTACTAAATCAAATACTAACTAATAAGGAAACTAACACAAAGAAGCTACAAAGCAAAAACTATTGAAAGCATAACGAATATACATAATGAGAGAGAGAGAGAGAGAGAGAGAGAGAGAGAGAGAGAGAGAGAGAGAGAGAGAGAAAATATATACATAAAGAGAGAAAAGAGAAAATATAGAGATAATAGAGAGAATATATACATTATGAGAAAGAAAAAGAAAATATTATCAAGTTATTATAGGCCAGGTGTCTTAGAATATACCAAATAAGATTAATAAAATGAACTCTAACCCCTCCCCCTCCCCCCGAATAAAGGTAAGCATTGTCCTTAACGCTTAACAAAATAAGAGTAAAGAAAGGGAAAGAGTGAATAAAACTCCATATGGCTCCTTGGACATATTTGTGTCCCCAGCAATGTCACCGCCCTCAAGCTCATCCAACTAAATCTCATCATCGTCAAACTCTGGAGTGTCTGGGTTGGTGAGCATCTGGCGCATTGCCTCAGTAGTGTCGGCAACTAGGTCTGGCTCATCAAACTGGCCAGCTGGTACCACCGGTGCTGATGGTGCTATAGGATCTGGGCTTGGATGGTGTGAGTCAATCAGCATGTCAAATCTCCGGCCTCATCAAGCTTGGTCACCTGTCTCCGGAGCTTGTCCACTAACTTCTTACTAGCCTGGGACTTCCTCATTTTTTTACTTCTTTTCCCAGCTCTTTGATCACTGACCCGTGCTGTACCAAAGTAGCCATAGTAGTGGTCTGGTTCTCCAGGAGCTTCTTCAATGTCTCTTCAACAGTCGGGGGAACCTGAGGTGCCCGAATAGAAGACTATGCTTGTTGATACCCAATTTTGCCCTCATATTTTTTGAAATAGTATATATATTTTCAAAATGTCATTTTGCATCATTACTTAATTTATAAGATTTATACAAATATTTTATAATTTTTTCATGATTTTTGGAGCTTTAAATTAATTTTCTTGCACTTAAATTACTTGAATATTTATTAATTACCCCTTTAAATTATTTTGTGATGACTTAATCATCCTGATTTATCATTTATGTCCACATGTGTGCTCAATAATATTTCACTTCATTTTATATAATTATGTCTGTATTTTAGCTATTTACATAATTTTACAATAATAAGTCTATATTCATGCATAATTACGTTTTTATTACATTATTTGTGTCAAAATAGATTTTTTATATTTTTCTAATGCTAAATTATTATTTTAATTATTTTAGTGCATAAATAATAATATTATTATTTATTAATTACTTTTAGAAATAATGTTTTGATAAATTTCACATATTTTAATTTATAATCCTATTTTGGGGCTAATTTTTGGACCAGAAACTAAGCCTAAACCACTAGCGCACTCCCCTCTCACCTTTCTGTGACCCAAATCCAAACAAACCCATCTCCTGACCGACCCCACTCCCCTTCGATCTTGGCCGTTGATCTTAAATGATCAACGACCCATAATAATTCCCACCTCTCCTTATAATTTCACAACCCAAACCCTAACCTCATTTTTACCCGTCCACCACTTCTATACACTCTCAAATCCTTTCATCCTTTAGAAACCCTAGCCGCCTTCCTCAATATTCTTTGAATCCGATCCAATCATGGATTCCTTCTATGATTTTCTTACCTTTTACGCGTTACCTCATTTCTACTTAAAAGATTTTGGTGTTACTTAGTATTTGCCCCACTTTTGGGCAAATACCTGTCTCCGAATCAAGGGAAATCAACTTCACCCCTCAAGATTTGGATGATATGTCATCTATATGCATCATGGCAAGGTCATATGGGTCTAATTTACCAAGATCTTCAACCAATCTTTGATTCTGGTCAAGCTAAGGTTTGCCTGAACGATTCTGTATGCATTTCTTTCCTTATTGTTCTGTTTGACTGATTATATTTCCTTGTTTATTTGTTCAATTTCTACTACTATATAAATCCCTCCCCAATTCCCCTTTACAGAGACCTAATTCATTACTGCTATTGCACTCAATATACTTTCCTCACTCATTCATCTTCTTTGAAATCCTTGGCTCTTTGGGCGATTGAAAGCCAAGGCCCTAATATTATTAACCTCTTCCGGTGCAAACACTGCTCGAGGTCCTTACGAGGCTCTTGTGAACTCTAAAGCATCGGAGATCCTGGGTTCTTGCTACCAGTATTCTAAAATCCTTATTCTTTTACTCGTCTAATTTTGCTACTGGTTAGTGCCTGTAACTCTTGCCATGTTAAATATTTTTTCTTCTGCATACCTATATGTGTTCTAGGTATTAAGGACGTTTAAATTCTGTGAGCATGGTTTAGTCCCTTTATTAGTTCCCCTCATACTGTACTGCCATGATATCGTTCTATACTCCCCAGTCATTCTATATTCTTTGATAGTTGAATACATTTTAGTACATGTGATGGATTCCAATTTGTTCTTTGTTTGTGTTGGACTAATACGTGTTGATCACTATATCCTGCACTTCTATAATTGGCTTTCCGGTTTTCCTCTAGAATCGGTTCTATACCTCTGTGTTTTTCCTAGCATCTGAACATGTTTGAGCTTTGAGTTTCAATACATGCCTATTATGTGTGTGCTATTTGAATGAATCTAAGTATCCTGATTACTTATTGTTTGTTCTAGAATCCCCTTCTTGCCTTGCTTTGGGGTTTATACTGAAAGTCTATGAAATCATCCCTCTACTTTGAATGAATTGCTTTGTGCTGAGTCTTGGTTCTTTGGAAACTGGACAGAACTATATGGATCTCATGGAATACTGTATTAAAATCTAACCTAAACATGTTTCCTTGTTATTTGTAATCCTGATATTTAGCATTATCTAAGACTTTTAGGATAAATATCATTTCCTCTCTTATGTATGGTCAACTGACGTGTAGCTAATCTTCCCTTTCACATGCCATAAGTTTCTGTAAAGCTTTTATGCTATGATCTATTCCCATCATGTTAAGTTTCATGATATTGGCCAAGCTGTACCACTAGTATGTTGATATGATGTTTGTGACCTTATTAGAACTGTCATATTAGAACTTTCATGTAAATCTTGTACTCTACTTATCTCCTACCTATGATTATACTATATTTACATTTGGAATCCTTTAGGTTCATGCCCTATTTTGTACTCGTCCGGCATTGTGCACCTTTATATGTTTATCATATAATCTCAAAGAACCTGGCCCCCTAACTCTGTCTCAATGAGTTCTTCAGCTCAATATGGTATCTCCTACTAAGTGACCGAATCTGTAATGTCAGTATTGCTATATCAACTTGCCATGATGAAGTTACTAAGCCTTATTGATTCTCTTAATTTTCAAGTTCTTTGTTTAATCAACCCTGTTATGTTTGCTTCTAAAGTTCAAATGTTTTTTTTACAAATTTTATCACTTCGTCGTTGTTGGTAGGTCCCGAATTCTTTAAGTAATTGCTATTTGTATTAATCAAATTGTTAACTCACAATTGCTTGGTAAGTGAGACTCCATCTGGGTTTCAATATGGGTCCAAATATGGACTTGGACTGTGCAACTGATGCACTCCAGTGCTTGAGCAAAATTCGCATTTGGGTCTGCTATTCCTATAAAAGTGAGCTTGTGGAAGGCCCAGGTAGTATTGGGTTATTTTCATTTTCCTTTTTGGGCCTGCTCTTGGGCCTGTAGTTTCCCGTATATAATATTTATACTTATGCTCATTAATTGGGCCTATAATAATTTATAAACAAACAATTGGGGTGTTATTGAAATTGGAGAAAATGTGTATATTCTAGCGTTTGCATAAAAGGGTAAAAAACATGCCTAGAGGGTCTATGTGATCTATTTGTTATTCTAGACAAATATGCCATCTGATTTTCATGTATTGAACACTAGTAGAAACTATGCCTATAGGAAATCACAAACTCACTCAACCTATTTTACTATCAGAAGCATGAGTTTAAGTACTTTACTTGTTCTCATGTTTAATGTCATGCGTTATGAGACAACATGCCTATAGGAATCAAGTGTCAATAACTATTTCTTCAATTTGTAGAACTGTAGTGTATTTACTAGATAACATGCATGTAGGATTATATTAATTTATGCTATGCTAACCCGTATCTAGATACCATGTCTATATGGTTTTAATTGATTAACTAATCGACTGTTTATGCTGTCTTATTGCTCTGCTCACATAGATAACATTCCTATAGAAATAAGCAATAAATCTGCCCATTATTAGAACCTAGCTATAAACACTGCTACTCGTTTCTAAAGCATGCCAACTAGATCAAACGAGAATAATTATGAGTTTTTCAATAGCTATCATTTCCCCTTGCGCAACTTACTTAGAGATCATGTCTCCAGATTTTATAATCACGATAATTTTAATAGCAGCACTGCCATGAGCCTTTATTAAACCACGTGGTCACTTAGAAGCCATGTCTCTAGGATTAAAATGATACCTTGAACCTGAAAATGCCTATACATAATATGGAATCTGTCCGCGTGCATTTGTTGTTGTGTGTGGAGGCTAACTTGGGCCTTAATTGTCTTGACGTGAAGTCCTATATATTTTGAATGTCGCTTAGTTTTATCATTTTTGAGAAACCTAATTAAAGTCTAGAACCACCTATATAGTAGGTCCAAAGCCTCTTGGATCATAGGCCTGGGACGATAAGTGCACACATATGGCACGACTTAAAATTGAACTAGAACACTTTAGGTAAACAACTTCAATATAGTAATCGGGTAGCATGAGATGATAGTCTGTGCTCCCTGAATAATATAAGCAACTCTCTCCAAAAGGATTACGAAGTATTATTTATGTTGCACGTGCTGATCCTTTAGGCTTAAAGACTTAGGACCCCCCTCCTTTATATATTTGCTATTAGACCTAAGAAGTTATATCTTTATAGTCATACTAAGATTTGTACTAATTGTGTTATAATAAAATTCTTTGACCTTTATATTCTCCTTGTTAATTTGATCACCTAGCCTAATTATAATCCATATAGTCTTAAGTTTGGCTGCTGTCGCGCCCCCTTTTT
Source organism: Nicotiana glauca (assembly GCA_026770625.1). NCBI lineage: Eukaryota > Viridiplantae > Streptophyta > Magnoliopsida > Solanales > Solanaceae > Nicotiana > Nicotiana glauca. The sequence goes on along the minus strand of MU670947.1, from coordinate 1,764 downwards.
CCTCGCGGAGTCCGGGTTTCGACATTCATTTGGAACAACTCATTTCCTTTTGGGAATTGGGTATGGAATTTGAAGAGTCGCCACCTAATGGATTTAAGGTGCGTTAGGGCACCCAAGCAAGTAACTCATAAAATTGGTTTGCATTACCAGAGATTGGGCATGGGCTCGAAATAACCTTGAGGGGAAGGTGTTAGGCAACCCTTGCGATCCACAATGGTGGGTCCTGACCGAACTCAAATTATGTGAATTAGTCTTGTAAATAGATAAAGCAAATTAGACAAATTACATTTAAAACAAAGGGTAAAAGGGTTCCTAGGTTTTTTAGCCTATAGGATCACATCTGTACAATACGCAGTAATCCTTGCTCAACTAGAGGGGTTACACGTGGCATTAGCGCACAGGTCATCATATCCTTTTACTACCCGATTACCCTCCCCTTAGTGGTTATATAAGCGATTTTGATTAAATGTACTTAATGCGTGCATTACCCGTCCCTTCCTTATGGCCCTGGAGGTGTTTAAGACCTCTAATTTAGGCAGTTCTAGACTTTCCTAAAGTACTTAAAGGAGAAAAATCTAGGCGAAAATCCAAACAATTAGGACTGTCAAGTAAAAAACAATTAAGGGGCTTACGTTTACCTCCACAAATAAACAAACAACAGTACGTCTCAAACAACAAGATTTCCGACATTTCCAAAGGTCCTAGAGCAGGATATCTAGGTGAGCGAATAGAATGTATGTACCATCGTGTTAAAGCAAGGTGATACAGACCTAATCAGTTTGCCTACTGATTTTAAGACCTGTTGAATCTGGGCAGTTCACAAATAACAAAAGCGTGATTTTACAGTTTGTAGGATTTTATCACCCTACAGGCTTGCCTAGGCGTGTAATAGTGATGTCCTATGAACATGGTATCTGGTCATTGGTCAGAAGTGCAATAAACAAGCAAAAAAAGTTTTAACAGGTAATTTGAGTTCATTGTGTCCTGTAGGCATGCTGTCTAGGTGCAAACATTATAGAACAGTTTTATCCACATTATCTCTATAGGCATGATACCTAAGTGTGGAGGCTGCTTTTTAAAATTACTCTTATGGACGTAGTTGCTACTGAAGAAATTGATTCTGTACAATCTAGATGCAGTCATAGTAGGTGAGGGTAATAAAAAATCCTAAAGCATGGTTTCTAATGTACATAAGAGAATAAACATGATTATTAGGCAGAGTTAATAGCAACCTAGTGATAAGATTTCTAAACAGGCGTGACATATGTAGAACTTTAGAAAGCAGAAGTTTTAGAACAAATGATATAATGCACCTATAAACTTGCACAAAAATAATCCCCTAATCATGGTTTCTAATGCAAGTAGACAATAATAATAATCCTAAGAGCATGATTTCTACCTGATTTCCCACAATATATATATTCCTCCTATTTTTACTAATAATTCCCAATATCTGTTTACAAAGATTATTACAGACCACAAATAAATGAATTGCAAAAATAAACTAAACTATGCTATAGGGAGCCAGAATATGCCCAACATGAACCTGGAAGAAACTAGGCCTTCAACAGTCCAAAGTGCCATAGTCTCATAGTGCACCCAATAGCATCCTGGTGTGTCAAAGTTCCCTAAGGCCTCAGGGACCCTGGGCAATGCTCACACCAGAAAAATTTCAAGATATCCCTTTGTGAGCAAGTTGGAAAGTCAATTCCAGTGTGTCAAAGTTAAGAAGAGCCTTATGGACTCCTAAGCAATGCTCACACT
>MU670942.1:1557-17022 GCA_026770625.1 Nicotiana glauca | reverse complement strand
CATTTGCTGACCCAAAGAAAGTAACTATATTCTCATTGCAAATGCTCATATTAAGTCCTAGAAGGACAAAGTCTATGGTAAGCTTAAAGCGTATAGACAATCGGTTTCAAATAAACTTCTTGATAAAGAAGATGAGCAAATGATCAAAATAATCATAATAAAGGAGGCAAGTGATTTAGAAGATCACATGACATAATATTTCATAATATCTCATGAGAGGTTCAGGTACCTGAATATATGAATGAAGAGATCTCTATGTTATGTCATTATGAAAATACATTGAAACTGATGTAAAATCATTGTCGACGTCAACCTTCAAGAAGCTAGTGAACAAGATTGGGATGTGAAGACTCAAGGATATGAATTGATGCTCTCATCAGGGGGAGTTAATGCGCGTTGCACTCTTTTTCCTTTACAAGGTTTTGTCCTACTGGGTTTTCCTTGCAAGGTTTTTAACGAGGCAACCAATAAACGCACTTCTAAACATGTGTATTCTTTTTCCTTTTCTAGAATTTTTTTTCCCATTGGGTTTTTTTTAGTTAAGGTTTTAATGAGGCACATTACTTATTGAGTAGACATTCAAGGGAGAGTGTTATAAATAAAATTCTATTTGGAGTGAATGTCTATCTTGTAGAGAGTTTTACTTTGTGACTAAGTTATTTTTTCCCTATAAATAGAGGGGTTTTACCCCATTGTAAATCATCCCAAAATTCAATAAGAATTCTCTCTTTCTCTGCCATATTGTTCTTCTTCTTTTATTTTATAACAGATACAAAGTTTAAGGGGCTGCCGACGTATTTGTTTAAGTCGGTTTGGCTGCATGTGCTACGATACTAGTAGCATTCCCTATTTCTTATCACGTGCATGTTCTATAAACTACTTTTGAAAGCATGGCCTACCAATTTATAATGTAACTGGTTTCGAATTTCTTCGTTTTCAAAGGAAAGCAGAACTTGTTGTCTGCTTTCGTTTCTTTCTTTCTTCACACCTCCAATTAGTCTTCTCGATCCAACAAGAACAATCAAATGGATAAATTGGCCGACTTGAAGCACCTGTTTGTGACAGTGTTTCTAGCAAATTTTGCGCTGAATGTTATCCCTCCTGCTATAACTGATATCGCCGTTGGCGCACTCTGCCCTGCTCAAGACCAGTGCTCTCTTGCCATTTATCTTTCTGGTTTCCAGCAGGCTGTCTGTACCACTACCTCTATCTTTTCTCCTCCATTCCTTTTACACAATTATACTGCGCAAAAATCAAGTTTAGAACCTATTCGCTTAGTTAGTCATTTCGACAAACACTAGGCATGCATTATCTGACTAGAGTGATTCTACTGATTTCAGATCTTAGGACTGGGATCAATACTGATGTTGCCATTGCTAGGACATTTATCAGATATATATGGAAGGAAAGCTTTGCTCACAGTCCCGGTGGCTGCCGCCATTGTTCCGTCAGGTAATTAATGATTATCTTCGGATCACTCAAAAGGGGAGCCTTCGAGCAACCGTCCAGCTATATCCATGTGACCTAAAGGACACGGGTTCTAATCATGAAATCAAGCGCTGCTTATATCATTTTCACTTGGGATGTGGCTCTTCCCCGACTCTGCATAAACACGGAATGTTTTGTACATCGAGTTGTCATGTCCTGTCCGATGGCTCTAAAAGTGATAATTAACGAAACGTTTTTGCAGTAATATTGGCAATTGGAAGGTCAACAAACTATTTCTATGCTTACTATGCGATAAAGACCTTCACTGGCATGGTCAGTGACAATGGAATTGAATGCCTTTCCATTGCTTATGTGGTAATTTGTTACTATTATTAACTTTTCACAATCCTAATTTAATGTAGTACAACAACTTCTCTCTTCCTTTTCCTTTTAATTTTCTAATGCAGGATTTTCTAGGCAGCTAGCATATCAGAAGAAAAACGTGTTTCTGCAATTGGAGTTGTTGCCGGCATAGGCTCAGTTACATCTCTTTTTGGTACTATGGCTGCTCGCTTCCTTTCCACTGCTCACATCTTTCTGGTAAGAACCCCCCCCTCCCCCCACCCCTTTTTTTTTTCCCTCACCTTTGCAATTTATAGTCTATAGAGTAGCTTTTTCTTTTAACTTTATTTATCCTCATTCTTTCATTTTGTATAAGGTATTTAATAAGACACAAAATTAAAGAAAGAAAGATTTTTTAGGTGCCAACTGCCAATTGTATGTTTCCTAAGTCGCATAATTCTTCTTGAAATAATCAAAGGTGTAACTAGCCTATTAGGTGTGAGTTTGGTTGAATCCAGTCACTTTTGCTTAAACATCGTATTTGTATTGGGGAAATTTATTAAATATATATAAATATTTAATTGCAAATCAAGTAAGTAAGACAACGCAAGCTATGAGTTCTGTGACAAATTCAAAACTCATGAATTTCAAATCCTGGTTTCGCATCTATACAGACGTAATTTTGTTTTTCTTAGTTTGTATTTTTTGTTCTATAATGAAGGTGGCAGCTATTTCTTCAATGGTTGCAGCAATATACATGAGAATATTTCTAGAGGAGACAGGCAACCATTTTCGGAGTGATGATGTTCTAAATCAACCCATATTAGGGGAGAGCAGTGCAGAATGTTCTCAATCTGGAAATAATGACTCATCAAAAATAGTACCACAGAGATTTAAGAAAGTCCTACCACTCAAGGATATTCTTTGCTCGCTCAAGAGCAGGTAAGATATTGTATATTATCATTTGGTTGAATAATTTGACGTCAAATACATGGCTAATTAGACTACCATTATTTGACATCAAACGTGTGTCGGATTCTCCAAAATAGTTCATTTTTGAAGGATATATGGGTGCGGCGGCATTTTGTAAAGTTCGAGCAAATAGAGTAAAACCCCATTAAAGCAAATATTAATTACAAGTTCTAATCATCATCCTTTTAATTTTTGTGGCAGCGTAACTCTTTCCCTAGCAACAGTCATTGCTTTCTTGAATGGTCTTGGAGAAGGTGGACAACAAACTCCATTTTCGGTACACATTCTATAGCTCCCTGAAGTGTCATTGCACATAAAATGATCTCATAACTTTTGAAGTTTTATATTTTCACGGTATATCTTGTAGTATTTGTTAAAGGCTCGACTTCAATACAACAAAGATAACTTTGCTGTTTTAATGCTTATTGGCTACAGTGGAGCAGCAATTGGTCAGGTTCGTTTTCAAGTATATAAGTTTTCTTTGCATAGTACATAACACAACTATTATAAGCTGGGAGAAGTGGTACATTGAGTGGCGGAGCCACCTTATCCCAATGGGTGTCAGCTGACACCCTTCCGGACACTTACACCGTGTATAGTAGCTCGATAATATTTTTTATTATGACTCTTCTTGACTTCTTCATGTATTTACTTCTTTATATTTTAATACCCCTAAATGAAAATTTTGGCTCCGCCAGTACATCCTGTCCCACATGTCTCTACTAACATTATGGGTTGTGTGAAATATCTAAGATATTTTTGGACTTAATTTCACATATTTTCACTAAATTTTATTATTCACTATAACAATAAAGTCATAAAACTACTTTTTGACATATTAAAGTAACAGAACTTTACTCAATATAACTGTAGAGTGATCACTAATATTAAATGAAATGAACTTTACCTACTATAAAAGTAACATAACTTTATCCAATATAACCAATATAATATTAAAATCACCACAAGTAATAGGTCTTCTTGTTATAGTGGATAATTTAGTGACTTACTATTATAAATATGGGTGGAGTTTAGTTACTTTGAAATGACAAAAAATAGTGACTACGCTGTAAAGCTTAGTGGATTTACCGTTGTAATGGAAAAAAATTAGTTATTTCTTTAATGTGACAAATAAAGTTTTGTAACTTGATATTATAGTGGATAAAGTTCAGTGCAAATTAACCCTTGTTTTCCAAATATTGTGTGTTACCTCTTGTTAAATTTTGATGCAGTTATTCTTGATGCCTCGGTTGGCTCCGATTATTGGAGAGGAGGCAATTCTCTCATTAGCCCTCATTGCTGGATTCATAAATGTACGTGCTTCTTGGAATTTATCTAATTTCATTTACCTCTGTGTAACGAGCGCGCACTAATAATAATGTATTGAGTTAGTTTTTATTGTTCTACAGATGCTAATTGATAGCATTGCATGGGCAGTCTGGGTAAGCTCGAGCTTCTGAACGGACAAACACATTGTTTGATTTCTGTTTAGTACATTTCAAATGTCAAGACATTGATGTTTTTGTTTTCCCACATTTCATGGTCTCAGGTTCCTTATGTTGCTAATTTGTTGCCTATCATTGCCTTCCTAACAAGACCGGCTGTGAGTTTGCGCTGTTACTTCCAGAAAGTTAAACGCTTATTATAAGTTGTATCGATTATTAGATCTGACAAAGTGTTTATAAATTGTAGTTACAAAGCATTGTTTCAAAACAAGTTGGGCCAAATGAACAGGTGAACTTTCGATATTTCAAATAACAATGCATTTATTATGATCGTTTACCTTGGAAGGGGAGCCTTGGCACAACGGTAAAGTTATCTCTGTGTGACCTATAGGTCACGGGTTCAGGCCGTGGAACCAGCTACTGATGCTTGCATCAGGTTAGATTGCTTACATCACACACTCTTGGGTTACGGCCCTTTCCCGGACCCTGCGTGAACGCGGGATATTTTGTGCATCGGGCTGTCGTTTTTCGTTTACCTTAATTTTCTCTTGTGTGTTGGATCTGTATTTTCTAAAGAGTGCTATCTATCACTGTTGACATAACAGGGAATTGCTCAAGGGTGCATTGCAGGCATAAGCTCATTCGGAAATATTCTTTCTCCATTAATATATACTCCTCTAACAAGTACGTTAAAAATTTTAAATATCAAAGTTTTGTATCTTAATTATTATCAAATAAACCTGCATCTCTTTTAACAAGCTAGAACAAGTCATACACGGAGCAGGTTATGTAACATAAAGAGAAATCAATCTATTTACTTGTGACCCTTTTAAATTTTGTGTGCTGCAATTAGCTGTATTACTAATAGCACACTGACTCTGTTGGTCTGTCTGATGTCAAATTAATTAACTGTATTTTCTTTCCCTGTAGATTTATTTTTATCAGAGAGGGCTCCCTTCAATTATCCGGGATTCAACTTGTTCTGCGTCGGCCTTGCTTGGGTAAGCACTATACTAAAGAATATGATATACAGACTAAATTAAAAAGTTACTATCTTTGGAATAACATACATGATATATTTACCTTCTTCTTTTTCTTTTTTCTGTTCCTTTTCGTTTTCCTAGAATTAATTGCGCAACCTTAATAATTATTTTTCATTTATATCTTGTGCAGTTGATAGCTTTTATCCCTAGTATGATGATACAGTTTGGTCCCCATAATTCAAGACTCAAAATCAGAGACGGTGGCTGCAGCTCGGATGCTTAAATTTTGAGGTTCGAATTTGTTTTGACTGATTAGTATGTCTAGTAGGTTAGGTAGTCTAGATTGTTTATATCGACAATATTAGTACGTACTTTCGCTTTCTGTTGATATTAGGTTTCTATGACTACTTATCGTTTCTTGCATTTTGATCATCTTATCTTATCTTCTTGTTATTTATGCCGCTTTTACAGGTCTTATCGGTATTGTTCCTTTGTTTTTCTTTTCATTAATGTGGTGCTTATGCTTTCGAAGGTCTCTTGAAAATAACCTCTCTATCTCCACAAGGTACGGGTAAGGTCTGCGTACAAATTACCTTCCCCAGACTCTACTACGTGGGATTATATGTCTATGTATCTGTTAGGAAGATTTTCATTCACTTAAATAAAGATCTCAGCTTTCTAAATAATGTAATATCGCTGGTGGTTACTATTTATTTATTTATTTATCTGGTTCGGAATTATACCATCTACTGTAATGCCCATTAACACATCTATTGTGGACAAAGTCTTTGTTTATTATAAACGATTATAGTCGCGATCCATCAGATCACAATCACACACTTCACACATTAACTTTATTCATAGCGCTGGCTCCTGCGTTACAAAGGAATACAACAAAGCAGATCATAAAATTACATAGTATCGACTAAAAGTCCGTTTCCAAAAGACCTCTGGTTCCCACAATCAAGATTGTCACCAGGACTGACTCCAAGAATACTGCAATACCTCCTGTAAAACCCAATGCGATCCTGGACCCTTGAGTCAGTGCCACGACCACATTCCAAGCCACCATTGATGATGTTCGTGATGACACCAAATCCAGGGAGACGATTGGCTGCTCGGTCAGCAGGTGATGGTTGCCATCTTCCGATTATGACATCGTGGCAAGAAGGTTTTGGTGATTGAGGAGTCATCCAAAACCAGAGAGCTGACTTAAATGAGATGACTGCATCTGTGGCCACTAAATCAGGATTGTTTAGGAGGTCCACTCCTATGGCTCTTCCACAAGGTCCGTAGTTATAGTTGCTGTATTTATGTAAAATATACACGCAATTAGCCAGTGCAGAGCTAGATTATTAGGTATGAGTTCGACCCTGTATTTTTATTAGGAAATTTATCAAATATATATAAATATTTAATTGTGAAGCTAATAACTAAGATGAGCTATGATTTCGATGGCAAGTTCTGAATCATTTTAGCTATTTTAGTTTAGGGCAATGACTATACGCTAAAATTATGGTATGAGGGAGTTGCTTACTGTGAAATTTGGATGGGGCCTCGTCCGAAATATTTCCGACCAGGAGCACAAGGCCACTGACCACTTGGTGTACAGTAGTCTCCGGGGCTACCTCGTTCTCTTAGCCAGCAATAACCCCATGCATATGGACCATCTGGTGCTGTTGCCCATCCTCCTGTCAAGGGTCACATGGTCAATTATTGAACGCATCAGCTTATAAAAACATCGAAATTTAAGATTGCCTTGTGATATCTCAAAATTGGATACTCCAATATGAGTAGATAGAGATCCTGAATTCAAGTCTCAGCGGCAGTCATTATAAAAGAATCTCTATGTGTTTGTCTTATGAAACTGGAATAGACTAGTATAATTAAACAAAAGTATGCTCTCTAACAGATTAAACTTTTGAATTAGACAGTCATACAGTTCAACATAACTAGACATACCGGTAGTTTCATGGGAGGTTTGAGCAAAGAAAGCAGCGATTTCTCTTTTACGGGCAGTAGTATCCCCACTGGTACCAAAGCCAGGAAAAGACCTAGCAGCATTGATAAAGGCATTGTAACTGTAGAATCCCTTTCCTTCGCATGCATTATCATTGCGATGCTTAAGCATCTGATCAAACATGGAACTTGAGATGATACTGCCGAGGTCACCACCACCGGGTGGGGTGGGGCCACCACGGCATTGGCTCTGGCAATTGCCAGGGGCACAATAGTCATTGGTGTCACCACACCAACCAAATTTGCTGCAGCAGAGACCCGAGGGACAAAGTGCACCTCCGGCCTGGGAACCACATTGTTCTGCCGAGGCAGAAAGCAGTAGGAGAGAAAATAGTAGAGAAGAAAGAGCTGTGAATTCTCTAAGCCTCATTTTTTATGTAGTAGTAAAGTGGTGAAGTGCAAGGTATTTATTGGGAAGGAAGGTGATGTTGACGTGGCTTAATGTCTACTCCCTCCGTTTCAATTTATGTGAATCCATTTGACTGGGCACGGAATTTAAGAAAATAGAGAAGACTTTTGAACTTGTGGTGTAAAATGAGGCACAATTATTTTGTATGGCTATAAATTATTGCATAAAGGTAAATTGTTTCCAAATAAAGAAAGAGGTCATTCTTTTTGGCATAGACCAAAAAGAAAATAGGTTCACATAAATTGAAACGGAGTGAGTATTTTACTAGTTGAGAGGACTGGCTTTCTGACCAAATCAAATGTTGAATAATTGAGTTTGTACATATATTTGATTGAAATTTAAAATATATATATATGTGTGTGTGTGTGTGTTTGGACATACAGCTTTTGGGAACTTAAAATTTTTTAAAAACATAATCATATTTCATAAAAAAAATATTTTCAGAAAAAAAAATTAAGAAAATAAAGTCAAAATCTACGAGCATACGGGAGCTCAGAGTCCGCTATTTCTTATCCAGAAAATTAGTTCAGTAGATTACGCCGACAGGTTACATATATTATGTGGCGGCTCTTAGCTATTTATATATTTTAAGATTTTTTTCTTAGTGGCGGCTCTTAGCTTCATCCCAGACTTTTCTCGACATGTATTTTACAATACTTAAGACCCGAGACTTAATTAGGACATAAATTTGATTAAAATTTGAAAATAATTTTTTTTTAAAGTTATGTTAAACAATAATTTTAAATTTATGTTTAGACATATATTTTATTGGCAAAAGCAAATTCGAGTTACGCCACGTGTTTTGGGTAAGTTAAGTGCGTCTTCTAAAAGTATTAATTACTCCCTCCGGTCCACAATAAGTAACTAATTTAATTTTTTTTATTTTGATCCCAAATAATCCATTTATATAATCAAGAAAAAATTCAAGTTATTTTTTCAATATTACCCTTATGTATGTATCCCTAAAAAGTCATTTACTCCTTACATTTGAGAAGAGAAGTAAGTGTTACTATAACTATGGTGCAACATTTAATGAAGGGTAGTTTAGTCGCACTAACTATTTTCGTCTAGAATTTAGTATTTTCTTAATGGGTGTTCCCAAAGCAAATTGATCACTTATTATGGACCGGATGTAGTACATGTTTAGACATTTTATAGGATTTGCTAAGTCTTATGGAAATAATATAATATAATATTTTCACTGATAATGTTTCGTATGTCCTAAAAAGATACTCCTTCGGTCCACAATAAGTGACCAATTTGCTTTTTTTATTTTGATCCAAAATAAATGTCCATTTATATAATCAAGAAAAAATTCAATTTGTTTATACAAAATTACTCTTATGTACATATCCCTAAAACTCTTCTTACTCCTCACATTAAATTAAGGCTGGGCATATATTAGGTATAACCGATAAACCGAAGCGATAAAATGGTATTGGGTTATCGGTATTAGGTTATTGGATAAATAGTTCGATAACAGTTTAATGTTATTTGACTAATGGGTTATCGGTTCGGGTATCGATTTGCCTAATTTTATTAATGGTTTAATCGATAGCCCAATAAACTTTATTAACATTATAGTTTTATCCACTAAGTATATAAAATCACCTTATGGCTTCATTTTCTCAATTCTCTCAGGAGTTACTCTTCATCTTCTGACCTTAATCCTTAAAGTACATTTTAAACTTTTCTGAAATTCTCATTTTAATTTTCAATTAAGATTTTTAGTTTTAAACTTTAGAGAATTAATTGTTCAGATTTTTAGTTTTTCTATTTGTTTCTTTTGTTGCACTGATTCTTTAGTATTTACAAGATTAGAATTTTATTATTTTTCTATGAATTATGCCCGCCCGCAGTGAGATAGTTAGTAAGATTAGATTGTTGAATATCTTATCCCTTACTCCTATTAACTTATAACTTTGAAAATTGAGATCACTCATTGGAATTTTCAAATGCAAAGAAAATTTTATTTTCTAAGTTGAAATTTAATCTTCACCTCTTAAGAGCAAAAATTCAATTCCTTTATCTTAATAGTATGGTCACGATTTCTATAATAATTTTTTTGATAGTTTTTATTCTTATCGGGTAAACCAATAACCGAACTGATAAGGATTGATAACCGACTAACCGATACCTGATAATCGATATCTTATCGGTTCGATTATCGGTTTAGTATATTTATAAACCGATAATTGATATGAAGAACCGATAATATTCACAACCGAACTGAACCGACCGATGCCCACCCCTACATTAAATATTTAATTAAGGGTAGTTTAGTCATACTAGGTATTTTGTATATAAGTTAGTATTTTCTTGATAAGTGTGCCCAAAACAAATTGTTCACTTATTATGGACCAGAGGGAATAGCTGAATTTAATTTGATTGTGATGATTAAATTTGGACTATGATTTTATAATTATTTTCAAATTAAATTTACATATTTGATTAAAACCACACAAATTAGTATAGGAGTAATTTTTATAATTAAAATAAATTAAAAATATGTAGAAATGTATCTAATAAAGTAATCCAATAATAGAAAGACACACTTTCAATCGCACATTGTAACAAACAAAGAAAAGGATCATTACGCGAAGCTTCTATTTCTGACCAACTTTTATCATTGGGGAGTGCTTGGACTTTACACAGATGCTTAAAATAATAAATAAATATCCATTAAGTATTATAATGGGATGGGTAGTATTTCCCCACCATAAATCAGAGGTCTTAGGTTCCTGACCTAAGGGTGAAAAAAAAATTCTTGGAGAGATTAGGGGTGTACAAACGAAATCAACAAACCGCATCAAACTGATAATTCGAAAAAAAGAATCAGACTATGGTTTAGTTTGGTGTGGGGAAAAAATCCAACCATAATTAATTTGGTTTGGTTTTAATTAAAGAAAGTCAAACCAAAACCAAATCAATCTCACATTACATGTCTAGAAGTTCTAAATATATTTAATACATAAAATACTTATTTATAAATATTTTTTAAACTTTTTTCATCATTTATCTTTAACATATTATTTCAAGTTTGGACTTATAATTTTTGAATGCTCCAATAAATTTTATAATCCATAGATGTTAGTAACTCAAATAAATCTCAAACCAAAATCAAATCAATATTAATATTGACAAAAGACATTTAATGCAATTGCATTAGGAAATGACAATAGTGTTAGATATCTAGTTTCTTAATTTTTTCATGGTTTAGGTAAATGCATAATTTATTTTTTAGTGTTTAGTCATGTAAATAACAGTACTTATTAGTCGTACTTATTTTAGCAACTTAGTAATTATAGATTATTTTTATTTTCATTATGTCTTATTAATAATATTTATTCGCTAAGGCTTGTAAGTTGGTGATTGCGAACTCTAATTTTCCGAAGAGAGAGGAACATTTGGTTACTTTTCAAAATGTGATGGCGAAGACTCAGATTCACTATCTCCTCCTCTGGAGATGTGACAGAGGGTTGTGCAAGAATTGCAAGGTTATCCTGGGTGAGATTCTCGCGACGTAGCATAAGCTCTTGGTGATGGACGTCGATATTATGTTAAAGAGGAAGAAAAGGTCTGTCTGAGGATCAGGTGGGAACCTTAACTAAGGATAAAGCACAGGAGTTGGAGGGGCGATTACAGGCTATGGGACCCTAGAGGAGCAGTGGGGGCGAGTGTATTATGTTTATTTTCATTATGTCTTATTAATAATATTTATTTTCTAAGACCGTAAAAGGGAGGATGCGAGAGAGGTGTTAGGGGTTTCAATGGGCTATTCTGGTGGGCACAAAGGAGACTGGTGGTAGAATGAAGTGGTCCAAAGTAAATTGGAAGCGAAGAAGGCGGCACACCAGAAGTTAATAAGGAGGAGCATGGAGAGGTATAAGGTAGCTAGGGAGAAGGCAAAGTTGGCGGTCATGGCTTTTGGTCGTATGTATAAGGATCTAGGGGACAAGGGCAGGGAGAAAAATTTATCCTGGCTGGCCAAGACGAGGGAGAGGAAGGCTCGGGATTTGGAACAAATGAGGTGCATCAAAGATGAGGACGGTAGAGTATTGATGGGAGAGGCCCAGATTAAGAGGAGATGACAATCTTACTTTCATAAACTTCTGAATAAAGAAGGAGATTGGGATATTGTGCTAGGTGAATTGGAGCATTACGAGAGTCACTGTGATAGTGGGTACTGTAGGTGCATCAAGATTGAGGAGGTAGTGGGAGTTATGCGTAAGATGAATAAGGGGCAGGGCGATCAGGCCAGACGAGATTCATGTTGAATTTTGGAGATATGTAGGAAGAGTAGGCTTGGAGTGGCCAACTAGTCTGTTTAATGTTATTTTTAGGACGAAGTGGATGTCGGATGAGTAGAGGTGGAGTACGGTAGTTCCATTGTATAAGAACAAAGGTGATATCCAGAGTTGTAACAACTATAGGGGTATCAAATTACTGAGTCATACCATGAAAGTTTGGGAGAGGGTGGTTTAAGTGAGGGTGAGGAGGACGGTGTCTACATCCGATAATCAGTTCGGGTTCATGCCGCGTCGTTCCACTGCGGAAGCTATCCACCTAATTAGGAGGTTGGTGGAATAGTACAGGGAGAGGAAGAAGGATCTGCACATGGCATTTATTGACAAGGAGAAAGCGTATAACAAGGTTCCTAGAGAGGTTCTTTGGAGATACTTGGAGGCAAAAGTTGTGCCAATTGCCTATATTAAGGCGATTAAGGATATGTATAATAGAGGTAAGAATCGGGTTAGGACAGTAGAAGGCGACTCAGAGCATTTTTCGGTGGCTATGGGGTTTTACTAAGGTTCTGCATTTAGCCCGTTCTTATTTACCCTGGTGATGGACGCACTAACACACCATATCTAATGGGAGGCGCCATGGTGTATGTTATTTCTGATGACATCATTCTAATTGACGATACACAAACTGGTGTTAAAAGAGGCTATATGGACTAAGACAGAATACCTGGAGTGAAAGTTTAGCGCCGAGCCGAGGAAAGCGCGAATGTGAGGCTTGAATCACAGGTCATCCGAAGTAGAGGCAGTTTCAAGTACCTTGGGTCGGTTATCCAAGGGGATGTGGATATCGATGCGGTTGTCACACACTGTATTGGGGTGGGGTGGATGAAGTGGATGTTAGCTTCTGGAGTCCTGTGCGACAAGAGAGTTCCACCGATACTCAAAGGTAAGTTTTATAGAGCGGTGGTTAGACCAGTCATGATGTATATGGCTCAGTGTTGGCCTGTTAAGAACTCACTGATCCAAAAGATAAAAGTAGCATAAATGAAGATGTTTGGGTGGATTTGCGGGCACATTAGGATAGATAAGATTAGGAATGATATTATTCAGGAGAAGGTGGGTGTGGCTCCAATTGATGACAAGATGCGGGAAGCGAGGCTCAGATGGTTCGGGCAAGTACAGAGAAGAAGCCCAGATACTCTGGTAAGGAGGTGTGAGCGGCTGGTTTTGGAAGGAACAAGAAAAGGTAGAGGGAGACCTAAGAAGTGTTAGGGAGATGTGATCAGACAGGACATGCGAGGCTTCAGATTTTCGAGGACATGGCCCTTGGTAGGAAGTTGTGGAGGACGATTATTAGGGTTGTATGTTAGGAGGTAGTTGAGTCTATTTCTGCTTCGTACCTATGTGGGGATAATCCGATAGGATTTTTTTGTCTTAAACTGCTAGTTGCTACAGTGGTGTCTCACTACTCTTTCGTTTTCATACGGTCTTTTTACTGACTATCGCTTTTGCGTTTCGTCTATTTTCTAGGCTTTATGATGTTGTTATTATTCATATGGTCTCTATTGGTGATACTGATATTGTCTCTTTTCGTCTTCTTGAGTCGAGGGTCTTTCAAAAGCAGTCTCTCTACCCCCCGGGGTAGGGGTAAGGTATGCGTACACACTATCCTCCCCAGACCCCACTAGTAAAATTTTACTGGGTCGTTGTTGTTGTTATTATTTTTGTTGCTGTTGTTATTAATAATATTTATTTTATGAGATTTTTTTAGTTTTATTGTTGAATATTTTAGTTCAATGTCATGGCTCCTGTCATATTTTATGTTATTTTCTTGAAACATAGCTTATATAGTTATGTCTTACTAGGATTAAAGAAATATTTAGAATACAAATTTTATGTTTTGTGCTATGAAAACTTATGAATAAATAATAAAACTCGAAAATACCCATAAGCCCAAAAATTCGAGAAAAATCGAGATTCAAAAAGTCGATTTTATTAGTTTAGTTTGGCCTTTAGATTTAATAACTCGATACAATTTGTTTGATTTTGTAATTGAAAAATCCGAACTAACCCGACATATGCACACCTCTAGTAGAGACCGACACTCCTTTAAATTGGTCTTATTCGGCATGAATTCGAATTAGTCGAGACCCTATTTTAATAGGTTGCAATATGGTTTGATCAATTCTAAGGCAGCCCTAAAAAGAAAGTCGCTCACGTTTCTTCATGTGCAAAATCAAGTCAATCACAGAATAATATCCTATATTACTAGTCTATGATCTCATAATTTTTTCTGTAAAGTATATCAAAACTTAGGTGTCGACATTTGACCAAAATCCTCTTCTGTTTCGTGTTTTAAGTAAATTACTTATGTTGCATCCACAATCATTTGAGCCACAACTAGCTTTATATTTATGAATTCAATATGTAGTTCATCTTCCTCCTTTTGGTTTACACATTAGATATAATTAAAAAGAAATGAAAGTTAGGTATTTCTTATTTGCCTCCTCCTGTTAAAATATAATATTGGTGTCTTTTGAAATGATATAGTATCTAGTAAAGAAGAGCCCAATTGACTCTAAAAGTTATACACTAAGTCACTAACTCAACTTAGACTAAAAACTCTATCGTTAAACAATTTACTCGCATCCGATCAAATTAATGAATGTCAATCATACATACAGTTTGTCCCTTAATACTATGGTAAAGTAATATGTATTTATACTTTTAACTTTTAACTGTTAAAACTAACTATACGTAGGAATTTCCTAGTGTCCCTCCGGAAACATCCGATAAAAAAATAGAGGAATTTCCTCGTTAGTGAAATAACAACGGAAAAGGTCCAAATACCCTGGACTTTACGATAAGGTCTATATATAACCCTCGTTAAAAGTTTGACCCGTATCCAACCTTGTCGTTACACTATTGGCTCGGATACCCCCTTTGTTTTAAACGGAGCCAAATACCCCCTGGACTTTACGATAAGGTCTATATATAAACCCCCCGGATACCCCCTCTATTTTAAAAGTTTGGCATATAAGGTCTATATCTTAAACTATTTGTCCAATTAAATAATTATTTAAAAATCTTCATTTAATTTTTCTTAAACTTATAAGTTCACATAAATTGATCTATATGGAATACAATATTTTAGATGTTTTTTTTTTCAATGTACCTATATGCAGACAAATTTTTTTTTTGTCGATAAATGTTTAGGTAAATAATGCCGGCAGACAAAAATTATTGATAATTTTATTCTAATTATTGCGCAGGGACAGAAATGTAAGTTTTGGGAATGGGTACATGATGAACTTCCAGGGGGGAGGGGGTATTTGGCCCCGTTACTTTTCATTATTTTTTTTATATTATTTATTATTTAATTTTTTAGTTTATCTCTTTATATATACCTAATTATGTTTATGTAATATCTTTATAATATTAATTTTACATCTTAACTTTGGTGTATAATTTTGATAAATTAATTTTCGTGCATTTATTATTTTTATGTAAAATTGTAAGTTAATGCGTGAACTAGGTCCAGGTCTTGCATTTGGCATTCCCGATGTTGACGTTTTTATTATAAGTTATAATTGTACAAAAAATATATAATTATCTCAAAAAAT
>MU670940.1:0-26188 GCA_026770625.1 Nicotiana glauca | reverse complement strand
TAAAAAAAAGTTTTAGAAAAATTGCTTTAGAAAATTATTTTTCGGGTATGAATAATGAGTCTTTTTAATTAATAAAAAAAAATTAGAATGAGCCTAGGACGATGACACGTGTCCTTCTGTTAACTCAAAGGGCATTTGTGAGCCAAAAACATTAATGGAAGGGCATTTGTAAGCCAAAAACATTAATAGAAGGGCATATTTGGTCCAATAGGTGGATGAAGGGCATTATTGTACCAAAACGAATAGTTGAAAGGCAAATCTGACCCTTTTCCGAAAAAGAAAAGATCTTATTAATATTTGGCTACACATTTACAAACTTATAACTGGGCTAAAATAGTGCATTATTCTGTAATTTTGTCACATTTATATGTCTTTTGGACATGTGTCTAGTGCATAATATAAACTGCATTTTCCTTTTAATAATTGTAGTGTGTAGGCCAACTTACATAGAAAGAAATCACGGAGCGGTGGTTTTTGCTCTTTCCCCTTACTTTGTCAGTAAGCCAAAAACTGCAAGTTGCATTAGCTAATTGTCGACTAGAATTTTTTCATATGGAGGCAACATGCATGTGAATTCTGTGTTATGTCAAAACCTGAAAAATAAAAAAACCAAATTGGCCAGAAGAGTTTCTCCAATATTCAATCCGTGTAGAAATATTCACAAATAATAATAAATAAATAAAAAGAACAGCTAAGCAAAACCATAAATGTTCATTGGTGTTAGCATAAATGTTAGGATAAGATCGTGGATGCTGAGATGGATGTGTGGGCATACGAGGAGCGACAAGATTAGGAACGAAGTTATTTGGGACAAAGTGAGAGTGGCTCCCGTGGAGGACAAGATGCAGGAGGCTGAAATGGTTCGGGCACGTGCAGACGAGGAGTACCGATGCTCCTGCTAGGAGGTGTGAGAGGAAGGCCGAAGAAGTATTGGGGAGGGGTGATTAGGCAGGATATGACGCTAATTCAGCTCACTGAGGACATGATCCAGGATAGAAGGGTGTGGAGGTCGAAGATTAGGATAGTTGGCTAGTAAGCAGTCGTGAGTTCCCCGTTCTTTTTAGTAGTATTAGTAACTCCCTTATTTTTTCGTTCGCTCTATGCACCATATGTTCCAGTTTGTTACTTTTTGATGCTATTTTCTGTTACTGGTTTCGTTGTTGTTGTTGTTGCTATAGTTGTCTTTCTCCCCTTTTCCTTGTCGTCCTTTGTCCCCCTATTCTTTCTTTCATCTTCGTCTTCTTCCTTTCTCTCTTTTCATCTTTTCTTGAGCCGAGGGTCTATTGGAACCAACCTCTCTACCTCGCCAGATATGGGTAAGATCTGCGTACACACTACCCTCCACAGACCCCACTTGTGGAATTATACTGGGTATGTTGTTGTTGTTCATTGGTGTTAGCAGCCTATATAGAGCATCGCCACAAGAATGAATGACAAGAGATCCCTTCAAAGAATCATCCTTCCTCCAGTAACTCTTCTCTCAAGACTTATTACTAGTACAAGTAACTTCTTGCTGGTATCATATCATCCTCTACTAATTGTTTAGAGCAGTTTAGTAGGAAAGCGTTGATCAAACTAAGCAAGAAGAGGCTTAGTTTTTATAATATCTTTTTACTAGTAATATCCATTCACAAAATCCCAAATAAAAAGACAGAAGGAACTAGGAAGGGATCGACACCTAAAGCCGCAAGTAGCAGAGATGAGGAGACAAAATTAAGGGGAAAAGTTTCACAAGAAATCCATTGCTTCTTTGGATTCTCCTGGACTGGTCACACGACTCTGAGGTTCGTTTCGTTTAAAGTATAAGAAACTTTAGAAACTTCAAGAGCCACGACCATCAAATTCTCTCTGTCCTAAAGCTCTACATCAAATTCTCTCTTTGCAGTCGCCATGCCAATGCAGCATCATCGTCCTGGCTTGGTAACTCTCTCCTTGTCCTGAAACTTACTGAACTTTGTCTTCTCATAGAATGAAAATTCCTTCTTCGTATACTTCGAGCGCTATATCCTGTTCCGCTTCTTGAAATATTAGAATAACTAGCAATTGTTACTGAACTTTGATGCTCAGCTTCTTCACCATCTAAAACTCCTGCTGCTTTTCTTGCTACTACTTCTTTAGGAAATAGTAGTTGAATTGTATTCCAAAGGCCTGTGTTTATCACGCAAGAACTTCCGTCGCTGCAAAATCAAACGCAGGATAATCAAGCCTCGGATAAAAACCTTTTCTAAAAAACTTATAATTTTCGATGAGGCAATTCACCCAACTCAACAAGAAAGCGCAAAGTCTAGTCCTTTCTCTTCTTACTAAGATCTCTACTCCAGCTTTGGTAAAAGTGTTTAGAAATCCTAAAGATACCTGATAAGTTGCCTGCACTTGGGGCATCGTGTCCCGCATATATCAGCAGCAGATCTCAGACACTTCTCACAGAAACTATAGACATGATTGAACCAAATAAGTAAAATAACCAATTATTGAGAACCTCTAAATGGTATTTGCTTTATGAATTTGAGTTAATGAGGATGTCCATTTAGATTGTACCTGTGTCCACAAGAAGTGGTACTCGGTTCATAACAAATCTCCAAACAAATCTGCAAATACAAATGAACAATTCTAATATGAAATTGGAACAAGCATAAAAAAGATCCCTTTACTGAGAGAGAAAAAGGTGATTTAAGATCCAAGAATGAGCTGAGACTCTTACAGCACAAGAAAGCTCTTCACGAAGTCGATCCATGCACAGACTGGCTGAACTAGAAGACGAAACAAAAGAGCCCTGTTCTGCTGACACTTCAACTCCTTCCTTATCTCCTTTTCCAGTGGATTTTGGCTTTGTTTCTGCTAGATGGTGAAACAGAAATTATTTAATATTGTAACAAGTTGAGATTAAACTTGTCTTTTTGGTACACTTAACATTAGGTGCAGAGGTGTATAATTTTCACGTAGAAAATCTAGAGAACCCTAAATAATTTGTCTCAGATTATTGAATATCAGAATGCGAATAGGTCCAAATCAAACAGAAAGGATATTAAGAATTCATATGATGGACTCAACTAATTTGGGATTGAAGAGTAGTTGTTGTAATATTTACTACTCGTAACTGTTACGCATTGGAGTTGCTAACTTTATTATGCATAGTCCCGGGCAAAGAAAACAAGACACAAGCTTTACCAAACAAACAAGAGCTAGAGTTAAAAAGACCATCTGAGCTAAGACTGGATTTTTACGAGGACAAAATGAAAATTTGTGGTATTTTAACTTGACAAGAATGAATAGCTCTTTGAGGACTTGTATTAAACACACAACTTAAATCTAAGATTTACATTTTCTTTGGTGCAAAGCAACCAGATACAAGCTTTACCAAACAGACACGAGATAAAAATAGAAAAAGAACTTTTATGAGCCAAGGTTGGATTTTGATGAGCACAATATCAAACTTGTGTTATTATTACCTTGACTAGTAGGAGCTCCTTGAGGACTTCCACCACACACAAAAATTAAATCTAGGGTTTACTTTTTCTGGGGCAAAGCAACAAGATACAAGCTTTACCAAACAGACAAGAGATAGAGATAAGAAATGTCCTTATATATTTTAGCCAAGATTGAAATTTTATGAGAACAAATTCAAACTTTGTGGTATTTTTTACCTTGAGAATTATCAGAAGCTCTTTCAGGACTTTCATCAAACACTTGAACCACATTATTGTTTTCTTCTGCGTTTTCCTCGGCACCTCCAACTTTAAGTTCCGGAAAATCCTCGTCCCAACTGAAAGAAACTCCTCCAAGTTCAGGAAAATCCTCGTCCCAGTTGAAGCAAACTCCATCTTCATGAAAATCATCTTCCCAACTATTACAACCAAATGACAAGTCTGATGAGGAAGTGAACTGAAAAGAGTTGAGATTTCTATTAAAGGCATTTTTTATCTGTTCAACGGATTCAAAGCTACGTTTTAGCAGGATGTATGGTGACCACACAGTTGCTGACAAAATAGACCCATCTTTCAACTCGACATAATAGGGGCCTAGTGTGTTAATATCATAATGATAAGCATATGGTGTTTGAACAGAACCATCACTGAACTCGATGAAGCTGAGAAGGCCATCGGTATAATGATAAGCATATGGATATGGGTATGGCAGCTCACTACTGCTGCTAGACTCGGGCAAGTCGGCCATGACAGTGGAATTTAAAGAAAGAAAGAAAGAAAGAAATAGAAAAAAAATAGCAGAGAGTAGAGGAAAATAGAAGAAATGGTCTTGTGTAGGGGGGCTGGACTGTTGTAGTCTTGATACGAGGTAGACTACTCCGCCTTTTCAGGAATCTAAGTTTAAATTTAAATTTGAGTGGTTAAATTTCTAGATAGCCCCTCAAACTTTGCTTTTTAAGTTGGACATCTTAATTTTTTAGATGACTATTTAAACTCAAGTGCTGTCAAGTTAACCAACTATTTAATGACACGTCTAATTTGGAAGGAGCACTTTACCGGATGGAGCCGGCTAAAAAAAATTCCACAAACCACTATTGTTTAGTGGCTATTAACTTCTTATAATTACCATATCAATAATTATTTTCTATAGCTATTATTTTTGTTATGATAGTATATTCGCGTAACTGTAGTCATGAATACATTAGCAAAAGTCGCCTAAAAATAGAGGGATTACAGTTGTACGCGATTGTATTCACACCATGTACTCATGAATACACTAACTCACCTTAAAAATAGGTCTGTCAACCCATCTAATAACGGAAATAGAATTAATTGTCGTGATACACTCCTAATATAACTCAACAAAATCAATTCTAACATGCCTCATTATCAACCCAATTAATTAAAATGATTTTAAGATGTATTTAACTTTTGTATTTATAGTATGTTTTATATTTATTTTTACTGTTGCATTTATTAGGTTTAATGTTTATATTTACTGTATTCACTATTTTATATTCAGTGTATTCAAATATATTTGTATTAACAGTATTCTACTTATTCTTAATACATGTTTACTGTTGTATTTAGTATATTTCACTAATTGTATTCACTATAATTTTTATATGTATTCAGTATATTTAACTGTATTTTAAAATAAAATTCACTGTTTATATTATGTTCTATTTCAATGTTTGTATCCAGTGTATTTCAATGTTTATATCTTGTATTCATAAATATTGTACGTACAGTATGCATGAATACGAGTGTATTAAGTTGTATTAAAAAAATAGACCTTCAAAATACATAAATTAGGAAAAATATATTTATACCAAAATACAATGTGTTTGAGTGTATTTGTATAGAATGCAGTGTATTTGTATCATTGTATGTGACTAAATAGCAAAAAAAAGAAGCAAGTTCGTCGAAGATAGCATTTTTCGGCCAAGAAAAGAAGAAAGTTCGTCAGATCAGTACAACAAATTTCTGATAAGAGTTCATCACATTGCTCCTTTTCGTTCGAAAAAATTACTCTTTTCTGTTTCATGGTTGCCTTCTACTCTATTATAATGTCTCGTCGGCTATCAATACTAGAGCGATTATCTTGAGTTGCTCAAAGAGAGAGAAATATTCTAATGTCTTGTCGCTCATCAATACTAGGCGTGTATCTTGAGTTGCTCGAAGACAGAAAAAGAGAAAAAAATCATGAGAGAGAATCATGTGTTAATAGAAAGAAAGGGAGAGGAAAAACATAAATATTGTATTTCATGCCCCAATGATAGTATATGCCATAAAGTTTATAATAAATAGGGTGCCTTTGCTATAGAAGGTAAAATTTCCAAACCTATATGGAACATTAGTTAGTAAGCCAGAAAAAAAAAATTGTGACCTCGTTAATGGAGTATTTTTTTAAATAAAAATAGCCTCGTGGTAGAAATTTAAAACACGCTGGTCAGAACTTTGAAGTACTAAAAATCCTAACGATCACCATAATTTCAGTCACAATTGAAAAAATTATGGCAAAAATATGACAAACTTCATAATTTTGTATCGATCACCATAATCTACAAAATTATGGTAACCGTCAGAATTCTTATTATTCACCGTAAGACTTGCCAATAAATTCTAACCAACGTTCTTCAAAATCCGAAAAGTTTTTTTAAGGCCTTTTTTACCGGAATCAAAATTTAAACAGTAACACCAAATAATCCTATTTGTGCAAATCACCCGCAATCAATTCGAGAAATCAACAAAACCCCATTATAAAAGCTTCAATTTTGAAGAAATTACAAAAAAATAAATCTATGGTATAGCACCAAGATAGCTTTACCAAACATACAAGAAATATGGACAAAGAAAAGACCTTTTTTTAAGCAAAGATTGGATTTTGATGAGCGCAGAATTAAACTTGTGGTATTTATTACCTTGACAAATATGAGTAGCTCTAAGGGTGGCAAGTGGGTCGGTCCGGGCCTGGCCCGGGGCCGTGGGTCAAACAGGCTAAGTGGGCCAAAACCGATAGGATAGCTAGAGTGGGTCAGGGACGGTCTCATGGGCCGATTCTTGCCTTTGAATCGTTAGGACCGGGACCTTTTGGCGCACCAATGGTACCGGACCGAGACCGGACCGGTCCCTTGGCGTGCCACACGATCCCAACAGTAATTTTTATTTAATTTTTTTTAGCCGTTTGGCTATTTTAAAAAACAGTCGTTGGGCTTTCAAAAATAGTTGTTGGCTATTTAGTGCCACGACCCAAACCCCGATCCGGTCATGATGGCGCCTCTCGTGAAGACAAGGCCAACCAACCAACTCATTTCGCCTTTTCAGAATAGTTAAATATTGATATACAGTTTTAGCATAATTAAATAACCACAGTCTAAACAAAGATTTCTTTATTAAGTGCAGAATATAACCTAAACACAGCTCAAACCGGGGTGTTATAAGTCACGAGCATCTATTAGAGTATAAGTACGACTACAAGGCCTGAAGTATACAAAATAGGATTGATAAACAAAAGGAAGAAATGCGGTGTTGCGAACACTAGCAGTCACCTCACTAAACTCCGATAACTTAGCCTCCGATCAGCTCAAAACCCGCTACCGAGAGAGACAAATACCTGCATCTGCCCGTGAAGTGCAGGGAGTAAAGTAAGTACTCCAACTCAGTGATTAATGAAGGTAAATAAATAGTGAGCAGTAAGAAATCACGTAAAGCAAACCATCATGCTGTATAGAAGCAGTGTAAAACCCTTTGAAAAAATCAGTGAAGCGATGAAATCTTTAGAAATATCTTAGCTCGGTTTAAAACCTCTTTTGAAAATGACTTTTTCAACAATTATGCAAATGAATGCAAAACAAATAGTGCAGATAAGCACAGAAGTCCGCCCCTCAGGCACCACACTCAATTAACAAATAATGTCAGGCAATCATGTAGATATCACATGAAGTAGCACAAACAACGGATAATGACAGACAAATAAATAAAGCAACACATAGAACAGTATCAGCACCGTTGCGGCGTGCAGTCCCATCCATACATCACTGCGGCGTGCAAACTTCGGGAAGGGCCCCTTACGGCCCAAGCGCATTATCAAGCCATCTCGTGGCATCAAATCTAGGCCCTCGGTCTCATATCAGTATCAATATAACACTATTGCGGCACGCAGTCTGATCCCATAATATCCTTACAACACAGGCCCTCGACCGCTCTCAGTCCAAATATCATCAAAAGCCCCTCGGGCATTAGTAAAACATTAGTTCTCAGCCCAAAACATCATTTAAAAATATCATTTAAGTATCAAAACTGAGTAAAAGTGACTGAGTTTTTAAAACAGTAGATAGCAACAGGATTGAGTTCAAATAATAAGTTAAAACAGTGAGAAAATAGTGATAAAAATCCCCAAAGGGTTCAAATAATTAGCGTGAAGCCCAAATATGGCACGAAGCCCAAATCATGATGGTAACAAATAAGTTTCAGCTAAATACGCAGCAAAATCATCAATCGGAACGGACCAAGTCACAATCCCCCGTAGTAATCGACCCCACGCTCATCATCAATGTGTGCCTCATCTCAATATAACACTACGATGTGCAAATCCGGGGTTTCAAACCCTCAGGATATAATTTACAATCACTACTCACCTCGAACCAGTGAAATATCTAGCTCGCGACGCATTTGCCCCTCAAATCGGCCTCCACGCGCGTTGTATCTATCCAAAATCAGAATGAATACATTACAATATACAAAGGGAACAAAGCCCAAGTGAAAACAATCAATAACAGGCACAAATCCCGAAATTAGCAAAACCCGAGCCCAATTTTCGAAACTCAAAAATTTTCATATCAACGGGTTCCTTATCCTTCTACGAGTTCATACATATCAAAAGTTCTCAAATCCGACCTCAAATGGTCCTTCAAATCCCAATTCAAAAGTTCAATTTTTCAAACCCTAGTTCTTCAATTTTAGGCTTAGTTTCCATGAATTTCTAGGTGGATTACACAATATAAACGAGTTTCAAGACCAAAATTCTTACCTCAAGTCATTTCCCCTTGAATCCCTCTTTAATCTCCACCAAGAAGCTCTCAAAATGATCAACTATGGAGGGAAAATGACCCAAAATCGCGGATGAAATGAAATTATAACATTCTGCCCAGCACTATTCTTTCTTCATCGCGATCGCGGCCATAGCCTCATGATCGCGAAGAACAAATCCTCAAAGGCTCCAAAATACACTATGCGAACGCGATATATACAATGCGAACGCGATGCCTCAGATCTCAGACCTACGCGAACGCGAAGCACCTTATGCGAACGCGAAAGGCAAATTCCATTGGACTCCAAATCCTTATACGCGAACATGAGCGGACTCATGCGAACGCGAAGCACAAACTCTTAGCCTTCCGCGAACACGAGCTCTCAAGCGCGAACGCGAAGGCTTAAATTTCTGCCTTCCAAAATCCTCCTATGCGATCGCGATATACCCCACGCGATCGTGAAGGCTTAAACGTCTGCAACACATGAACTGAAAATCTGCAACTTTTAACTTAGAAAATGGTCTGATTGACCACCTGAAACTCACCCGAGGCCCCCGGGACTTCAACCAAAGTCACCAACACATCCCCTTTGATAACCCGAATTCCTATTTCTCAATGATATTCCACGATCAAGACAATTGGCTGAATCCTGTGTTTCAATCATCAAAATACCTCAAATAACATCAAATCACCCAAAACTCATCGAATTCAAGCCTAAGTTTTCCAAAAACTTTCGAAATACGCTTTCGACCAAAAACCCAACCAAACCACGCCTGAATGACCTGAAATTTTTCACACACATCCCAAATGACATAACGAAGCTACTGCAATACTCGGAATTTCATTCCGACCTCTATATCAAAATCTCACCTACCAATCGAAAATCGCCAAAATCTCAACTTCGCCAATTCAAGCCTAAACCTTCCACGGACTTCCAAAATGCATTCTGATCACGCTCCCAAGTCCCAAATCACCTAACAGAGCTAACCAAATCATAAAAATTCTGATCCGAGCTCATATACAAATAAGTCAAATCCTTGGTCAAACCTTTCAAATTCAAAGCTTTCAACTGAGATTGTTCCTTCAAATTCATTCCGATTTTCCTAAAAACCAAAACCAATGATCTACATCAGTCATAATACATAACACGGGGCAAGTCATGTCCGAGGATTGGCGATCAATGTGCAAAAGCTCAAAACGACCGATCGGGTCGTTACATCCTCCCCAACTTAAACACACGTTCATCCTCGAACGTACCCAGAGTTGTTCTAGAAGCCAACCAAGAGCTGAATAACTTTACCATGCATATAACCGGGGGTGATCCCACATCACCCTATCTCATAGGTCTGAATACACGTTGTAGCTGAAATTACACAATCCAATCTGACCCATAAGCCATAGAACTACATTTTCACTTCTGAAACCATCAATACGATCAAAACCTCACACCTATACTCTGAATAGACCCGAACTAGCTGTAGTAACCCATGCTTGCAATCTCGGGAGCAATCCCATGATATACCACATAACTCGAACACTCGTGGTGATAACTTCTATTCACAACAGATGCCCATAACAACCGAATAATGGTAGAAAACCTCTTATCAGCTAAAGTCTCATCCCAACACTGTCATATACTGCCAACGATAAATGAAACACGCAACAAACCATAACCATTTTCTCAGATCACCCATTCATGAAGCCATTTCTCCTCTAACAAACACCATAGCAAATTTCCGAGCCGAACCTCGATCCTATCATTCCAACATGCTGAAATCGAATCTGTCCGTATTCATTAATGATCCCAACGATCTCCTCTAATCCAACACACCACTCTGGTGATGTGACATATCAATAGAGGCTTAAGCCACAACTAGCATAATAAGCGCACCAATAAGCAATGGTCCGAACATACTTAAATCATGAAAATGACTCAAATGAAAGAGTTGTACCTCAAGCTCACCAGTACCACCACAACACGAGGCTGAGAACCCATCTCACATCATAGAATAGAACACACGAATTTAACCCGCAAGGTCATATCTCCACATAGCTTCGCTGCAATCCGTGATCCTATCCCAACACTGCTCCACATGAGACACCTCAAGTCACTATGCTCGAAATTGACAACCACGCACAATTTGATGTCTGGCACCAAAGCAAATCATTACACCCACGGTGAAACAAATAACATATACCACGCAAACCCGATAGGACATAACCGATACACCATTCACTGAGCAACACCCAATTACTCTTCCAGCTCGACTTCCACTATGAGACTCTAAATGAACCGCACCATATGTGCCCATATCCAACAGATCATAACGTCTCGCAACAGCGAAAGGTAAATCATAGATCTCCCCAGATCATTAATAAGCTCAATAACAGTTAAATCAACTTATCCCTCAACAATACGATTCGGGGCCAACCAAGCTGACTCAAGCTAGAACACACATCCACATTAGTCTATCAACGAACTCTTTATCAAGGAAATCCTGAAGTTGTTCCTTCCACCACTATAACTCCTACCATTTCCATACGACACGGTGCCTGGCACCAAATCAATACCAAAACAAAAACCTCGCCCGACGACATGCCCAGCCACAAGAAACACATCTGAAAAGTCCCTCAACACCGGAACTGAATCAATGGTAGAAACATCTGCATTGACATCCATCACGAATGACCAATTAAGAAAGGCAATCCTTCCAGCCATCCGCTGGGTCTTCGAATTATAAAAAAAAATCTCTCCTATAGGACATAATCCGTCGAACATCGCCACTCAATCTGTGGCATTTTCCGGTATAGCCAACAGTGCCGCCTTAGCGCAATAGCCTAGAATAACACAACACAGAGACAACCAGTCTAAACCCAATATCACATCCAAAATCCAACATACTAAGCAACAAAGATCCGTTCGGGTCACCATACCATGCCGATACACACGATCCACCACCACAACATAGCCTGAGCATGAGAACTCCCAGTCTCCAACTCCATATAGCACACGAATCATCATACCTGATCCCATTTTCGCCATCCGAAAGCATACCATACCTCAAATACCCAATCATTCCACGAAATATACTTTAAAATTTTCCTTGTGCCACCAAGCAAACCCGAATATCACTCGTCGATCTAACAAGAAAGTGCCACAATATTACCAAAGTGTCATCAACTTAATCACATTGCCCTTTTTTTTGAAACATATACTCTCGTCAAATCACTACCGACTAGCAATACCATTTCCTTAATCATTTGAGGCCACTAGCTTCTTAAGTATTTCATGAACTTCCTTTCATAAATGAACTGTAACCTTACACACATAAATCTCGATCCTCCACAACATACCGCATATACCATACCATCTGAGGACAACATGAAAACTTCATCTCCCTTTCGAGCCACAGACATCTACGCACTCAACTAGCCAAGAACTTTCCTTTGGTCCCGTCTAGAAGAAAATCATTATACATGCCATGCTCCGCATGCCCATAGAAAATATGCATCTCCAAACCGCAGTAAAAATCATCAAGGACTCTCCGAATTCCATTTGCACAAATCAGACCGGCCAAGACTGAATCCCTCTAACTCGACCAAGCCAAGCAAGTCATTACAACCTAAGAGAATTGCTGCAAAATACCTGTAAGAACTCATTACCTCGAACACACATAAGGGGTTAATCATATCCTTACCATACCGATTCGATCCACTATCAAGCTACTCAATCTATCTGAATTTCCTTCTGATTCATCTTCAACTTGATATTTCCTCTTGCTGTAGCACTACAATTCCTCAACCCAGGCTTGCCACACGAAAACCAAGCATAAATCAACACTGTCTAAGACCTATAAGCCGCAGAATACTCCCTCAAATATTCCCGGAAACACCACATTCCAGAATATTTTACTCTGAAGAACTTCCTGTGAATCTAAGTTTGTTACCTTTACTTTCCTGATACTAATACATAGAATCCCATAATTAATATATAAATACCACATGTCTTGACCTCTTCCAATAAAACACAGTTTCTAACCGCATATGTAACTTTAGAATACTCAATTGATGTATACAGACTCTTGAACACATTAGAACCATTCTCGCAAGTCATTCACTCTTATTCAAACTGCAATTTACTTGACCCAACGAATAGAACCACCCGCGCCTCATTGGCGCTCCGACACCGCCGAATGAAATCCTCATCATAATACAACCAAGCAACTCCCTACTCTATGCACCGAGCATTCTTTACCAACAACAACTCAAGACATCCCGTGATTTCCTTACCTTATGAAGCATAGTATAATCTTTGTCAAAAAATTTACTTTACTCGAACCATCCTCGGTCTCTATTTCTGCAAGCCATAATTGATTCGCCCGCACGCCTCAAACTGGAACCAACATAGCAACTAACCGTGCAATCAACTACTCATAGCAGACTCTCCCACTTGGCTCGGAGCCATAGATCAAAATACACTCAATAACTCCTAACACTTATACTCTATTGATACCACAATACCATAGTGAGATTAAACTCAAATCCTTTGTAAGTTTGTGTAAACACAGATCATCTAGTACTCTAAATCTTCGGCAAATCTCGCACTCATTCTCGCAACCGCTAAGCTCACTCTCTTAAGTGACCCAAAAATTCAAATTTCAACACTTACATTTCACTTGCACATGAGATCTTCCACATTCACATAAGGGTCACACCACCCCAGAACTATTCGTAGGAGGTAACTCATCTGCTCTGCCTTCAGTTAACATCTCTGTATACCTTCCACCGTCATAAACTGTACGCAGTCACTTAGCCTTCCTGAGTCTGAACTCATACTGCAACATGAAATTACTTCACTCACAACTGGGAGACATGAAAAGATCCTTCACACACCCATAACTTGGGGCTATACCTTGAATCAAGATGGGATTCCAGCACCTAATAGTTCTTCTATCATTCAGCAGACCTTTGTCGTCACATCCAAGTGGTATAGATACATCTCCCAGTCAGTGGCGGACCCAGGATTTTTATCAAGCGGGTTCAAAAAAAAAAATTAGAGATTATATGTGACTAGCTAGTTTCGAACTCAGGACCATGTGGAAAGTTTGAACCCTCTTAACCAACAGGCTAGACATTTTCCTTGTTTGAAGTGGGTTCAAAATTATATTTATACCTTTACTTGTTTGAAAACAGCAAAAATATACCCATATATACAGTGTTATTTTTCGATGAAGCGGGTTCATATGAACCCACTTGACTCCACGTGGGTCCGCCCCTGCTCCCAGTACTAACATACTCATCACACAGTTCTCTTGCCGTCACTTCCACTAATAGGGACAATACCGAACATATAAGTTCAAAACACTTGCTCACACAATCAGCACCTCGGTGCTCAAGCCATAGGCAAAGATCTGGCCTCAAGTTCTCCAGACTGGCTCAACATCAAACTCACGGAGATAACATCTCGCCCCTCGATTAGGGAATCACAAGTCATCAAGGCATATCTGATACTGAGCGCTCATGCGCGCATGCGAACACGTAGAGGGAATTTCAAAGGTTACTTTTCAAGCTGAATCAAGAACGCACGATAAGAATTCAAGAATGTAAAGTTTTCCTGAAGGTTCTGCAGCCTCTCGAGGATAAATACAGACGTTTCCTTACCGATCTGCGAGACTCTACTAAACCTGCTCATGAACCGTAAGACCTATGTAACCTAGGCTCTGATACCAACTTGTCAAGACCCAAACCCCGATCCGATCGTGATGGCGCCTCTCGTGAAGACAAGGGCATCCAACCAACTAATTTTGCCTTTTCAGAATAGTTAAATATTGATACATAGTTTTAGCATAATTAAATAACCACAGTATAAACAAAGATTTCTTTATTAAGTGCGGAATACAACCCAAACACAGGCCAAACCGGGGTGTCACAAGTCACGATATCTATTAGAGTATAAGTACGACTACAAGGCCTGAAGTATACAAAATAGGACTGATAAACAAAAGGAAGAAATGCGGTGCTGCGAACGCTGGTAGTCACCTTGCTAAACTCCGATAACTTAGACTACAATCAGCTCAAAACCCGCTATTGAGGGAGACAAATACCTGCATCTGCACGCGAGGTGCAGGGAGTAAAGTGAGTACTCCAACTCAGTGAGTAATGAAGGTAAATAACAACTTAGCAGTAAAAAATCACGTAAAGCAAACCATCATGCTGTATAGAAGCAGTGTAAAACCCTTTGAGAAAAGCAGTGAAGTAGTGAAATATTTAGCAATATCTTAGCTCAGTTTAAACCTCATTTGAAAATGACTTTTTCAACAGTTATGCAAATGAATGCAAAACAAATAGTGCAGATAAGCACAGAAGTCCGCCTCTCGGGCACCACACTCAATTAACAGATAATGTTAGGCAATCATGTAGATATCACATGAAGTAGCACAAACAACTTATAATGGTAGACAAATGAAATAAAGCAACACATAGAAGAGTACCAGCACCGCTGCGGCGTGCAACCCGATCCATACATCGGCGGTGCTCACTGTGGGTATGCAGACTCTGGCAGGGGCCCCTTACGGCCCAAGCGCAATATCAAGCCATCTCGTGGCATCAAATCTAGGCCCTCGACCTCATATCAGTATCAGTATAACACTGCTGCGGCGCGCAGCCCGATCCCATAACATCCTCACTACACAGGCCCTGGGCCGCTCTCAGTCCAAATATCATCACAAGCCCCTCGGGCATTAGTAAAACAGTAGTTCTCAGCCCAAAACATCATTTAAAAATATCATTTAAGTATCAAAACTGAGTAAAAGTGGTTGAGTTTGTAAAACAGTAGATAGCAACAGGACTGAATTCAAATAATAAGTCAAAACAGTGAGGGAATAGTGATAAAAATCCCCGAAGGGTTCAAATAATTGGAAATTAGCCCAAATCATGATGCTAACAAATAAGTTTCAGCCAAATATGCAGCAAAATTATCAATAAGGACGGACCAAGTCACAATCCCCTGTAGTAATCGACCCCACGCTCATCATCAAACGTGTGTCTTATCTCAATATAGCACTACGATGTGCAAATTCGGGGTTTCAAACCCTCAGGATATTATTTACAATCATTACTCACCTCGAACTGGCAAAATCTCTAGCTTGTGACGCCCTTGTCCCTCAAATCGACCTCTACGCATGTCGAATCTATCCAAAATCAGAATGAATACATCACATTATGCAAAAGGAACAAAGTCCAAGCAAAAACAATCAATAACAGGTACAAATCCCGAAATTAGCAAAACCCAAGCCCCGGGCCCACTTTACAAAACTTAGAAATTTTTACATCAACGGGTTCCTTATCCTTCCACGAGTTCATACATATCAAAAGTTCGCAAATCCGACCTCAAATGGTCCTTCAAATCCCAATTCAAAAGTCCAATTTCTCAAGCCCTAGATCTTCAATTTTAGGCTTAGTTTCCATGAATTTCTAGGTGGATTACACAATATAATCGAGTTTCAAGACCAAAATTCTTACCTCAAGTCGTTTCCCCTTGAATCCCTCTTTAATCTTCACCAAGAAGCTCTCAAAATGATCAACCATGGAGGAAAAATGACCCAAAATCGCGGATGAAATGAAATTATAACATTCTGCCCAGCACTGTTCCTTCTTCATCGCGATCGCGGCCATGGCCTTGCGATCGCGAAGAACAAATCCTCAAAGGCTCCAAAATACACTATGTGAACGCGATATATACAATGCGAATGTGGTGCCTCATATCTCAGACCTACGCGAACGTGAGATCTCAAGCGCGAACGCGAAGACTTAAATTTCTACCTTCCAAAATCCTCCTATGCGATCGCGATATACCCCACGCGATCGCTAAGGCTTAAACGTCTGCAACACATGAACTGAAAATTTGCAACTTTTAACTTAGAAAATGGTCCGATTGACCACCTGAAACTCACCCGAGGCCCCCGGGACCTCAACCAAAGTCACCAACACATCCTAAATCCTCATTCAAACTTGTTCCAATCATCAAAATACCTCAAACAACATCAAATCACCCAAAACTCATCGAATTCAAGCCTAAGTTTTTCAAAAACTTTTGAAATACGCTTTCGACCAAAAACCCAACCAAACTACATCCGAATGACCTGAACTTTTGCACACACATCCCAAGTGACATAACGAAACTACTGCAACATTCGCAATTTCATTCCGACCTCTATATCAAATTCTCACCTACCAACCGGAAATCGCCAAAATCTCAACTTCGCCAATTCAAGCCTAAACCTTCCACGAAGTTCCAAAATACATTCCGATCACGCTCCCAAGTCCCAAATCACCTAACGGAGCTAACCAAATCATAAAAATTCTATTCCGAGCTCATATATAAATAAGTCAAATCTTTGGTCAAACCTTTCAAATTCAAAGCTTTCAACTGAGATTGTTCCTTCAAATTCATTCCGATTTTCCTAAAAACCAAAACCAACGATCTACATCAGTCATAATACATAACACGGGGCAAGTCATGCTCGAGAACTGGCGATCAATGTGCAAAAACTCAAAACGACCGGTCGAGTCATTATATTTAGAAAATGGTCATTTAATCCCCCCTCCCCCCAACTTTGTTTTTACCCTAAATTTTTTATAATTATACTTTTTTCCCTATTG
Source organism: Nicotiana glauca (assembly GCA_026770625.1). Taxonomy (NCBI): domain Eukaryota; kingdom Viridiplantae; phylum Streptophyta; class Magnoliopsida; order Solanales; family Solanaceae; genus Nicotiana; species Nicotiana glauca. The sequence continues at coordinate 9,069 of MU670940.1, read as the reverse complement.
TCAACTATAAATACCCTACCATTTTTTTTATTTTTCTTACAGAATAAATATGAATCTATCACAATCTCTATCTATTTTTCTTCTATACTTGCTACTATTAGTTACTTTATTTCAAAAAATAGTAAAACAATATTGAGGTTGTTACAATCTGTGAAAAGATTGTGAAGTTAGTGAATTGAAATCTTCAAGTCTTCAACGATAATCAATTTTTAAAAAGTCGTTCGTCAATTCAGTAAACTCGTTCCAACTCTCAAGTCTTAATATCATAGTTTTGTTTATTTTATTTATTTGCTATTACTTGATTAATTAAGATGGCTTCCTTAAAAAATATTTTTTGTAAAAATAAGAATAAGGAATAATCCAAGAGTGGAGAATCTAGTGGTCATGTTGTTCCTCCTCCCCTAACCTCGGATCCACTAGTCTGCTCCTGATGTTAACCCAACTAGTGATAACCTTGCTAAGCCTAATGATGACCCATATGATACTCCTGTTACTGCCCCTACTTTTTCTAGACAACCTATCAAACGGACGAAAACATCTCCTATTTGGCCATTTTTTACTCAGTGTAAGGCCATTTTTTAGTTCTACAAAATAAGGCTAAGTGTAATACTTGGGGTATGAAGTTAGCTTTTACATATTTTGGATCGCGGGGAGGGGAGGGGAGGGGTGGATGGGAACTTTGACTAGACACATAAAAAAATACCCTAAGTATAGAGTGAGATATGAACGTCTGAAAGCCATGGCCGATGGGAAAATTGTACCTAGTCCTAGTCAGGCTGACCCTAGTACTGGTTCAAATTAATTTCAACTAGAATTAATACTGTTACCAGTGATATTTTATATTATGATCCAAAAAAAGATTGGGAAGAAATTGCAAAAATGATAATTGTTATGTGTTGATCCTATAGTTTTCCTTTTGACCGTTTGTTTGTGCATTATATTAGAATTTTTTTAATCCTACTTATAAAGGTTTTTCTCGCACTATCGTAAAGAGCGATATTTATAAATACGAGCATGAATATGAATAATATTTACACTATTTATTTACTCATATAAATTGTCGTGTTGCTATTACAACTGTTATTGGTATAAGTGGCAACGATTGTGATTACCTTACCGTTACCTGTCATTGGACTGATGAGGATTGGATAATACAAAAGCATAATTAATTTACGTCACACAGGGCAGCTTATTGCTAGCACGGTTACAGATATTTATAGATATTTTTGCATTAGTAATAAAATAATATCAATTTTAATGGATAATGTTACTAATAATACATATGCTATATACTTGCTTACCACTACGCTAAATCCTACATTTAGTAACATTTTTTATATTAGATGTATTTGTCACATTTATCATTTAATTGTGGGTGATGGTATGAGAATTTTAAATATTCAAATTGAAAAGGTTAAAATGGCTCTTAATTGACTTTCTTATTCAAACTGTAGAAGTAGACTTAGAGAATATTTTAAAAGATGCGATGAATGTGGTCTAAGAGAAAAAAAGGTTCCTAAATCTTGTCCAATTAAATGGACTTACATGTATGAAAGTTTGGTTGTTGCATATGAATATAGAAACCCCATAAACTCAACGTCTAATGCACACGTAAGTGATGATGATGAGTGCCTTACGAATGGGGATTGAGCTAATGTTAAAATGCTTGTTGATTTTTTAGAAAATTTCACATTGCTACAAATGAATTTTCTGGGCGATATTATCCTACTATTTCTAACTGTTCAGTTTATATTGCAGAACTTGCAAATTTGTTTGCTCACTTTTTAAATGGTGGAGAAATTTATAAACTTGCCATTGATTCTATGAGAAAAAAGTTTAAAAAATATTTTTTCCCTATTCACCCTATTTATGGTATTGCTGCTTTGTTAAATCTTTATATGAAATTAGGAGTCCTCAATTTTGGTACGAAACTGTTTATAATGGTTTGGCACTTGAAGATGATGATTTGCCTCAACTTCCGTAAGCAATAGCCTCAATTAAAATAAATGCTCAAACTATTTATAATGGTTATCAAGTTGCATTAAATCATTCTAGACCAAATATTCCAACTCCTTCTTCTTCTGATTCTCAATCATCTAAAAGAACTGCGGGAGTAAGAGTACTTAGTGCTTGGGCGGGGTTTAGGGGTTCTCAAGGTTCTAGTAGTAATAATTTTTCACAACTAAATGAGCTTGAAGTTTATTTACCGCAGGGAATTGAGGAAGTGAATCCCGACGGCTCCTTTAATCTTTTGCAATGGTGGAAGGACAAAGAAAAATACTTTCCGGTTCTTTCAAGGATGGCTCAAGACATTTTAACTATTCAAGCTTCAACAGTGGCATCGGAGAGCGCTTCAGTCATGCAAGACTTCAAGTCGGTGATTATAGATCGTCTATGAGGGAGAGCTTGAAAAAATCGGTACTTTTTAGAGATTGGATCCGTGCGGAAAAAAGAAATTTTGGACTTGCTGAATCACAACTAGAGGAAGATGAAGCTTACGAAGAAATACTAGCTGAACTTGCGGAGGATGCTGCTTCACCCGTTAATGGAAGCAGCGATTGTCACACCTCCTTTTTTACTTCACCCCCGAGGAGTGTATAATAAAAGGATTTTTATGCAATTAAAGTGACAATCAAAACGGGATTATTTAATTAAAAATCAGAGTCGCCGCTTGGGATATTTATAGTGTCCCAAGTCACCGGTTCAAATCCCGAATCGAGAAAAGTTGACTCTTATTACGGTCTGCGAACACAGAAATCCAGGTAAGGAATTCTGTTAATCCGGGAGAAGGTGTTAGGCACTCTCGAGTTCCGTGGTTCTAGCACGGTTGCTTTGATCATACTTGGCTTAAACAAATTGTCTAGTTACTGATTTTAGAACCTATGTGCATTTACCTCTTTCACCGCTTTCAATTAAGACAATTATCTTGAAATGAGTTACGCGTACGTATACCCATTTGTTTGGCGCGTCAAAAATCATGTCACGCGAACGTGTCCAAAATTGATAATGCTTTATTATTATTATTAAGAAAAAGTTTGGCCAAAGTTGCGCGAACGCATGCTCCGGTTTTGTTTTTAAAATCGTAACTATGTTACGCGGACATATACACAATCACAATTATGTTTTAAACGGCCCTAAAGGCTTTTCTACAAATATTAGTCATTTTTATTATCTAGGTTATGAAATTAATACGAGGGCCATGAATGATTAAATTGTGGATGGCACACCTCGGACTATATGAACTAAATTAATTAGTAGCCTATGAAAACCCATTTTATTATTAAGAAAGTTTGATCGAAGTTGCGCGAACGCATACTTCGAATTGGTTTTTAGGATCGTAATTATGTCACGCAAACATGTACATAATCACAATAATATTTTAAACGGCCTTAAAGGTTCGTCTGCATGAGTGTGTATTTAAATGTCATATTAGGCACTGATAGTACATGAGATCTACAATATTAAAATGCAGTTAACAATCAATTGCACACCCATTTAATTTCTTCCAAATGTGATCATTGTACACACCTTTGTCGATACTAATTGCCAAAAATTAACATCGCTTGACATATAATTGGAAGTATGGACCTTCTTTCGTTTAATGACAAGCTAATGGCCAAACATTTATCATAACTTATGTTAAATCAATAAATTCAAATAAGTAATTTACGGGCCAAATATTTGCTTCCATTTAGTATTTACCCAAAATACATGGCCAATTCGAACACTAAACAATCACAAATAAAGATAATAATTTGACAAATTAAACTTATCAGAAACGAAATGCTACTGCTACTCGTAGTAGCTCAAACAAGCACCGGGATTTGCTTCAAGCGACAGTTGTATGAGATTTCACGCTAAGTAATTGAAACAACACAATATTTATGGACTGGGGTTGTTGAGATTATGATCAGATTTGTGGAACTGAGTATAAATAGTGAATGCATGAAGATATAATTTCAAGCTTTCCGTTGAGACATTCCATCGAACAAACAGAAGCTATATGCACAACAATGGAACAATAGACAAACACAGCAAACCAGATAAGAGGATATGACCTTTATTTGAGCTTTTCCACTTTCACGTCTTACAACAAAGTTGTTTACAGCAACATGGCATCGGCGTAATAGCAAAACTGAAAACCGGCGCTTCGACTGGAACTCGAAGACCTTGAACGGGAACCTCACCCAAGCAGAATCAACCTCGACCTCGACTGTGAATCGAAAAAGAACACTCAACTAAACCAGAAAAGGGTGAGGAGTCACAGTTTGTTGAAATCACACGACGAGGACGAGCTTGTGAATGTGAATTTCTCTATGTGCTCGTCAATGAATGAAGCTATTGAGTGTCTTAATCTCCTGTTCTGTTTCTTCTTTGCTCTTTTTGTGTGCGTTAGCTTCAGGGGCGTGAGACGAGGGGGTCGTTTGGGTTGCTCAAAACTCAGAAAATCCCTGAAGCTTCCTTAGGGGTCTGTTGTCTATCTCGAAGGAATTTCGATTGGGGGGGGGGGGGGTCATTTATTGTATGAAGCGGCTCTTCAGTCTTCATGAAGAAGACGATCACCCATGGTTGAGGGGACGCTCCTTCGTTTGTTGCTGCTCAAGGATACGAGTGTAATGGTTGCTTCTTCATTGAAGAGGACGAAGTCCAGCGGGGGAGGGAGTCTTTTTTTGGTCTTGCGGCGCTAGCTTTTGCAGAATGTCTCCCCCTCCTTAGGGTCTTATCGGCGTAGAATCTAGGTTTACATTTTGTGTATTTTGTCGATTAGTCCTTAGGTCTTTTTGTGTTAAGTACTTAGAATCTTTTTTATTTATTATTTTTTTTGTCCCAAAGAAGAGTCTAGAAGGATCCCTAGACTATATAATGCCTTGTAAAATAAAATAAAAATACTACACAATGCCAAAGCTAATCCTAATTAATTAAACCAAACATAAAACTATTTTTGTATTTTCGAAATTATATAAAGATAAAAATAAGGTACTATTGTTTTGTATTTTTTTAAATTTTTTTATGAAAAATACATAAACTAAAATATTTTTTGTAATTTTTATTTTTCTTGTAATAAAATAAAGTAAAAGAGTCAAAATGAGTTGAAATAGCTATATCAGGTCTAAATTAAATATTTACGTGCTAAAATTAAAAAATTTTGGAGAGGGTCAAAAATCACATGTCTACATCGATGACCAAGCTACTTTTCCGCCACCACCAACGGAAATTCCTCCGAACCTTGAAGGATTTCTGAAGTTTGTAAGAGATACCATATAACTTGTATGAACAAAAATTAGTATGTATTCTAACTTGTATTTTGGCACATTTTGATTAGTTTCTTTCTTCTCAATGGTGGTATTAGTACCTTGTTGTGTTAATTCCATATGGGGGAGGAAGACTATGAAAGATATTGCCATATTTTTTAATGATATAAAAAAATTAGAAGACATTACTTTGAATATCTCTTTACAATATCTTTGTCTTTAAATTTGAATTAAAAAATGTAGGTCACAATTCTATAATAAATTTACAAGGCATTGCCTTAGATAATTTTGTAACATCTTTTTGTCTCTAATTTTTATTTAATTTTTTAAAAAAAATCAATATTTAGCCGTTGGGCCCACCTAGCCCGCGGGCCCGGCACATTTGGCCCGGGACCGGGACCGTTTACACCGGCCCACATGCCATCCCTAAGTATATCTCTTTGAGGACTTTCATCAAACACTTGAACCACATTATTACTTTCTGCGTTTTCACTAACTTTGAGTTCCGGACAATCCTCATTCCAACTTAAACAAACTCCTCCAAGTTCCGGAAAATCCTCGTCCCAGTTGAAACAAACTCCATATTCGTAAAAATCACCGTCCCAATTATAACCAAGTGACACGCCCGATGAGGAAGTAAATTGAATACAATTGAAATTACTATTAGTGGCATTTTCTATCGGTTCAACGAATCCAATGTTTAAAAAGACGAGAGCGTGAGCCGAGATGTTTTATTTGATACGAGGGGAGGCGAGGCGAAATCTGTGTAAGCCTCATGGATCTTAAATTTTAAAATTTATAAATTAATAACATAGCATTATATACAAAAAATATATAAGATACATTAAAAGTTCAAGAAAACTAAAATGAATTAAAGAAACTCATATAAAATAAAATATTTAGCATGTTTTACAAGTATAAATAATGCGATACTATTAAAATTACTATGAAATATAAATTAACTACAACGTCTTAACTTTCAAATAATTAAAAATTATTTCTTAAAAAATATTATCAAACTGCATATCCCCCCCCCCCCCCCCAACAAGTAAATACTCAATAAATTTTATCAACACTATAATTTAATTTGAGAGACATAGAATTAACTAAGACATAAAAATCTATAAAGCAAAGATATAAATTTTGATCATGTATTCTCGGTAGAAATATTCAAATGATATTCACCTCTCGATTTTGCATATTCAGTACTATGGTTCAAATAAATTTCAAATTTATTTGCATATTCAAATAAATTTTGCATATTAATAAATATGCAATACTATGGTTTGTTATTAGAGTTATTCACAATTTTTATATTCATATAGATAAAAAGAACTTTAATTATTTATTTGTGAAAGAATTTTGAGTGTCAACAATACTAATTAGTGAATCAACACATGATTTGCATATGCACTGTTGAACGAGGCCCGAACGTTGAGCATTAGATGTGTTTAGGATGTACAGTCGAACACTTAAACGTAAGGCTCACAAAACTAAGCATCATACATGAGCCTCATGGCATTTTGATGTGTCCCATCCCGGGGATATGGCAAATCACTACTGCTGCTAGACTCGGGCAAGTCAGCCATTGTAGTGGAATTGAAATAGAAAAGGGAAAACTAGCAGAGAGTAGCGAAAATAAAGAATAGGAAAATAGAAGAAATGGTCTTATGTACAGTGGTTGGACTGTTGTGGTCTTGGTACTAGGGAGATGGAGTCCGCCTAAAAAAAATTGAATTTTTGTCGTTTGGTGTTTGCATATGACTCGTGTGAAATGATGAGTAAATCTTCATCCTACTAGAAATTAGTTGTGATATCCGCGCGATGCATGATTAATATTAATAAAATATTAATTAAATAAAATTATGATCGGGCTTGTTTGAACATTAGATCGTATTGCTTTAATAAATTTCAATTTTCATCTTATTTGTCAATACGAGATACCCAATAAAAAATAATCTATTGAATTAAAGGATCTTATATAGTCATCAAATAACTTTTTTGTTATGTATTTTTCTTTATAATATTATCCAATGTTTAGTATTTTTACATTATTAATAGAAATTTTTATTAGCATATTACTTTATTTAATATTTTGTCGTATATTTTATTACTCATGAAATATTCTTTTATTTTGAAGTTTATTCTATCATTCTCAATAATATTGTCTGAATTTTAATGAATAAAAGCTCTATAAAATTGAAGGGACTTATATAGTTTAATATTTTTGTCTGCTACTTTCTTTTTGTAATATAATAGAAGAAAAATCTTTGTTACTCGTAAAATATTTTCTTTATTTTAAATTTTATTTTATTATTCTCAATGATATTATCAGAATTTTAATGAATAAGTACACTTTTTATTCCCCAATCTGAATTGGCAATTCGTTTTCTTTATTTTTGTTTTATATTTTAGAATAATTTTCAAAACTCCAAATTTGTTAACTCAAAGAGAGTAACTAATTATTAACAACACATAAATGCATAAATTTTTTTAATTTAAATTTTAAAAATTAATTATTACCTTACTAACTAACTTTGTCTTAAATTGCCAAGTGGCCTATTCTGATGTTGCCACTTGACTTAATGTGAAGGCTTTTTCCTCTCCTTTTAATAATATATAGATAGATTTTGGGTTTGAACCATGCATATGGAACTCGTTTATCCTTTTTTTTCCTTTTTTGGGAATTTTCTTTTTAAAACTAAATTCAAAATTTCCAAATTTTTTGATATTTTTACTCAAAAAATTACAATATTTTTTCAAGTGAAATGACAAGTGAAATGCATGTCCAAACATAATTTAAAATTTTAAATATTATTTTTCAACCTAACTCCAAATCCAAATGCTACTTTTTTCAAAATTTATAATAATTTTTATGTCAAAACTTCTACAAAATATATTGGGAGATGAGGTCTCGAATCCAAGCCCTTAATATGAAATCGCGTTGGTTAGGTAACTGTGGAGAACTCAAACTTAACATTTTCTTCCTCTTTCTCCTCCCCCTTCTAAGTTAGTTGAAAAAGTATCTTTATAAAAGGTTAAAAGGGATATTTTAAAAAAGAATTTCAAATAATTGATAATATTCATTGCCAAAATGTATTTTTTAGACTTTAGGATCAAAAGTATTCACTTTTTATATACATTACTCGTTAAGACTAACCTTTATTATTAACACCTTCAGTAGATGCATTTTGTTGTCCCTTAGATGTACTGGATGTTGATCTTAGTGTATCAATTTTTTTAATTTAGATATACGCCTATGGCACGATGAAGTAACGAAGTTAAAGGTAGAGGTTGTAGCCTTACCTCTTTCAAACACACAGAATGAGTGACTGACATCTTTTTTTTTTGTCAAAAACAGCTGATAAAGTAGGAATTTCATAGCTGGTGCCTATTACATAAAATATGAAACACATTTCACAGTACGTCAATATTCATGTTATGAGAATTGGTAAAAATAAAGGCTGAGATAAATTCTACTACTGCATAATGTTACTTTAACACAAAAGTAATGCTAACCTTTGTTTGAAAAAGCTTCAGGGGAGACATCTTGTTAACTCTTACATGTTTCAGATGTTGACCCTGATACGAAATTCTTATAATTTAAATGTACGCCTAAGTTATGACGTGATAACAAAGATAAAGCCGGAGGTTGTAGTTTTGCCTCTTTCAAATACACAGAATGGATGGGAGATACTTTTTCCTGTATTAAACGAACTTGATAAACTACTAACTTCATAGCTGCCACCTGTGAGCACGTGATTTTTACCCCAAGTAAAAGAATTCCAAAATCAAAATAAATAAATTTTTGTTACAA
>MU670938.1:0-11479 GCA_026770625.1 Nicotiana glauca | reverse complement strand
TTGTGAGTCATCAATTCAAATTATACAAGGAAAAAAAAAAAAAAAAGACACTCAAAGTTCCCACAGCATTTACTTGTAAAACGCCAAAGTTCCAAAATCAATGACTCACAAACGCGTATTTCCATTTTCACTAGTCCAAATGGTATACTAATTACAAGTTTCTGAAGATTTCAATACAAAAAAATTTCAACGAGTATTTTACATTTTATCTATACAAATTACAACAAAAAAGGACTCGAAACACGAAACTTCACTCAGCATTTGCTTGTTCACTTGTAAAACGCCAAAATTCTAAAGCCAATAATAAACTCACAAATTCATGTTTCACTATGTCGATTCAAATTACCAAAAAAGGACTCAAAGCACAAAAATTCGCATAGCATTTACTTATTTACTTGTACAGCGACAAAGTTCTAAAGTCAAACAGTCAAAAAAGCAAAAAATGAAAAATAAAAATAAAAACGAAGAAGAGACTAACTCGGCGAGGTCACCGAGCTGGCGTAAAACACCGACAAGGCCAGCCATAGCAACGCCTTCAAGCAGAGCTTCTGGATCATCTTTATCAGCAGCTTTATACAGGTCTGGATCAGCCAAGCTGTACTCGTTCCTTATCTGATACCTATTCAACGGCATTTTTACCAAATTGAAACCCTAATTCCTCTAATTCAGCATCTCAATTAGCACATACACTACATTTTCCACATTTAATTCATACACATGGAATCCATGTGTGTATCTATTGCGGATTTTGTGTATAGCTGTATCTTCGTTGTGCGCGTTGGTAATTGTAGCTATTGATAGGAGAGAGAGAAATGAGGTGATGTGAATGTACAGTTTGAGAGGAAGAGGTGAGGACTGAAAGAATGAGGCTCGGTTGACTCTATTTTACAAGGGGATATTAGGAACATTGTTTGTGTATTACACTATCTTTTTTTGGTTTTTCATTTTGTTTCCGGGGTTAGGGCCCGTAAAATTCATTAAAAGAAAAAGCACTCTTAACTAGTACACTAGAATTTTATATTTGATTCAAAATAAGTGATTTTTTCAGTTTTTAAGAATAAATTAATTATTTTTTTTATATTGTTTTTGGAATAAATAGTATTGGAATATGTGTTAGGTGTGTTTATGTGAGATAATAAAGGTTAATATGGTCAATTCTATTGCTAATTAATACTAAAAGATGAATTTCTTAATATGTGTGAATACATCCAAAAAAATCACTTATTTTGAACTGAAGGAGTATTTTCAAAGCTCGAACTTCGATCTCTATTTGTATATGCATGATCATATGTATCTCATATCCATTTTACCACAATTCTTTGTGATAATATTTATACTATCTATTATTACTTCCGTGTATTACAATTACTATATATTTAAATTATTTTTCAAATGCTTTTAGAATTTTTTTTCTAAATCAACTTAAGTGTGTCTTAGCTAAATACCGAACTATTAGAATTTCTTTCCACTGTAGTAATAATAAATGGACGCAAAATTACCACCTACTATATGGTATTACTCTTATATATTTTAGTCTCTCAACCATGGGCGAAGCCATATGTCTGAAAGGGTGGTCAGTTGACCACCCTTTGTCGGAAAATAATATTGAGAATATAAGTAAAATATGAAGTTTTATAGGCATATAACATATATTAAATACGTTTGTCGGAAAAATTCTTTTACTTCTTTCAAATTTGAACACCCTTGAAAAAATTCATAACTTCGCCGCTGCTCTCAACCATCTCAATCTCACTGGCATTTTAAAAAAAAAAATTCTCAGAGTTGTTACTTGTTTGTTACAATCTACATGTATGTTGAGTAAAATTTACTAATAATGTGATAGTGATAAATTGAAGTACATGTTGTAGTTGCGTTTCACAGCTACGTATTACTACTATTTTTATACTTTAACCTCACAATCATCTCCTAAATTGACATCTTTTTACAAGTATTTTAACTATAAAGTGGAATTTAAGTTGTAGTTCATCTGTCCGAATACTATTACTATTTGGTAAGTCAACATTCTTTTTGTCATTAATTATGAATTTTAAAATATTGTTTAGTTGTAAATTTATACTTTGTGCAGTAGTTTCTAAATATATAACTTAGGGAATTTTTGGAAGGGAGTGGAACAAACAAAATAGAGATAGTATGTACGCAGTATGCTGTACAAAGGCGCGGCGGAGCTGGTCGTGCCGGTCATTGTGGGCCTCCCTTGTTGTATTGGATCCCGCATCCAATTTCACATAGCACATAGCCTATAATAATTATAAAAAAAAAATCCTAGTATGATTAAAACAAAATTGGGGGTAAATACTTACCCACAGTGGGTGTTTATACCAAACTATATTAACTTATTATGATTAATTAATTTAATTAGAAGAGAATGCATGTAATTTACCATGGTTAAATAATTCAAATCCATATGCAAGACACATATCATATATATATCGGTTTGATGTAAATTCCCGGTACGAGTAAGTTTTTACACAAAATTGGTTCCCTTCAAGGTCTCTCCAATTTTTTCTTTTTAATGTTATTTCCGGCCAAATGATATGTTATATAAAAAAGGATATTTTAATACACAAAATATTTTACGTTCACACAATATTGGAGTAGTCCTTTGACTCTCAATATCAGAGATATATAATAATACGAAAATAATTTTACCGCCTTTCAACTAATTCCTAGCATATAAGTTATACGAAATAATTTTATCGTCTTTCAAGCATCTCTTTCCCTTCCCAAATGATATGTCATATACAACAACAACAACCCAGTATAATCTCACTTAGTGGAGTCTGGAGAAGCTAATGTGTACGCAGACCTTACCCCTACCCTGGGGTAGAGAGGTTGTTTTCAAATAGACCCCCCGCATCCTTACCTCCAAGAACTTTCCACCTTACTCTTGGGGAAACTCGAACTCACAACCTCTCGATTGGAAGTGGGGGTTGCTTACCATCAGAGCAACCCCTCTTGTTTATGTGTCATATGTGTCAAATGATATGTCATATGTGTAAAGAAAATTTTTTTTCCCATTTAACTACTCTAATAGTGAAAAGGCAACAAGCTTGAGTTTCAAAATGTAACCGTGTGTCCTCATATGACAACTCTATTTTAATTTTCTTTTTGTAATATTCAAGAGTAAGGTGAGGAGCTTTTGAAGGGAATGATGTCAAGGGTCTATCGGAAACAGTCTTTTTATCTTATGGTAAGGATAAGATCTGCCTACACACTATTCTTTCTAGAACTCATAGTGATATTATACTGGGCTGTTATTTGTATGAGGTCAAATTTGACTCTATACGCCTCTACTCCGAAGGGTACGCCCAGTGAAGCATACGCCTGTTAAAATAAGGGTGCGTCCTGAACGTAAGGACAAAGGCGATGCCAGCTAAGACCTGGCGCCCTCGTTAGGAGGACGCCAGGTAGGTTCTGTACTTTTTGTAATTATTTTAATGAAGGTCTCATATTATATAAAAGAGACCTTCTCATTGTAAAAGGCATCGGTGTTATTCTCGAATAATACAACTCTCTCATCTTAATCTATTCTCTCTCTATCTCTATCTCTAACAGATATCCTCTCTTGAGTTCATGCTATCATTTCATAATAGTAAATCTATAATGATAACTTCATCTTTTCATCTCTAGGGTTATTATATTTGATTACGATTTACCCTTTTCATATTTTTTTATTGTTTTATAGCTTGTAAAGTACTTTATTAACTTTTGAGCAAAACAATTTAGCGTCGTCTATAGGGATTTCGAGAATCAAAATCATAGTATCCACCTAAAGATCAACCAGCTACTTTTCTCTACACCACACGAAAACAAAAAATGGTCGAAAATGACACTAGATTGAAGGCTATAGTGGGTGTTACAGCCAACCTCCTTGGTCCTCTCAACGAGGCCAGTGACTATGGCATCCTGAATACAACCCCCAGCATCACACCAGGTGCAGAGATCTCATCTCCCCAATTAGAGGGTCTGACGATCTTGCACGAAAAAGGAGCTTCCACGTCTGCTGCCAAAGAAGCACCCTTAGTGGTTAGAAAGCTACTGGAAGAGTGGCTCACAAACACTCTAAGTGGCTTGGTCGAGAAATCACCGCAAAGCAACATCAGGCATCTACCAACAATAAGCACCACCGCTGCCATGGGTGAACCTGAGGTTACACGAGTAAATGACCAGCCTATCGAAGTACAGACCAACGATGGTACGCTAACAGCCATCCTAAAGAAGATGGAAGAAATGGAAAATGAAAACAAGGCACTCCGCGACCAAATGAAGGAACACCAGGAGAGAGTCGACAAGATCCCCGGAGCCCCTAAGTTGCTACCAAAACGTGACGTGGGAAGGTTCGTAGAACAACCGTACACTGAAGAAGCTACTCCATGCTCTATCCCAAAGACCTTCAAGATGCCTCCTTACTTGAGGGTGTACGATGGAACCACAGATCCCGAGGATCATCTGATCCATTCTGTCACTGCCATGAAAGGTAACGATTTGTCAAAAGAACAGGTACCGTCGGTGCTGCTGAAAAAGTTTGGCGAGACGTTAACAGGAGGAGCCTTGACATGGTACTCTCAATTACCGGCCAAGGTGATATCAACATTCGAAGAAATGGCGGACAAGTTCGTCACCGCCCATGCGGGTGCGAAGAAAGCGGAGGCAAGGGTCAACGACATCTTCGCCGTCAGACAAACCGCGGGAGAAGGGCTCAGGGACTTCCTAGCCAGGTTTAACAGGGTAAGGATGAGTCTGCCAAACGTATCGGAAGGAATGGCAGTCGCCGCTTTCAAGAACGGGCTAAGCAGGAACGGTTCGAAGGCGACCAAGAAGCTTCTAAGCCGTCTCATGAAATATCCCCCTACAACATGGGAGGAAATCCACAACGCCTATTGCACCGAGGTGCGGGCGGACGAGGATGATCTCAATGGGCCGACCTAATGGCTGACAACGATACACTCAGAGACAAGGAGAGATCGACGCAATGGAGGACGGCGAGAACAACTCCCACGTTCTAACAGGGACCGACATCAGCCATACACCAGATCTTCCCATCTGCCACCAAGACATATGGTCCCGTTGCAGCGACATGTCGCCCCACTCCGAAATGAAAGAGGTATGCTCCCCTTATTATCCGCCCATAACTTTTGTATATCTCCTTCAGAAATAGTGTACGCACTAGAGAAGCTGGGCACCAAGGTGCGGTGGCCGCAGAAGATGAAATCAGACCCTGCTACGAGGAAATCGAACGTCCTATGTGAGTTCTATCAGGAACGGGGACACAAAATCGAAGACTGCATAGGCCTGCAGCAAGAAGTGGTCAGGATGCTAAACCAGGGATACCTGAGGGAATTACTCAGCGACAAAGGAAAAATCAACTTTGCACGCGGGCGGGAACAACCCCGCGGGCCGCCAAAGCCGCCTTCCCCAACACGCACGATAAACATGATCGTCGGAGGCGGCAACGACTTAGTAATAAATCACGTCAAATTCGCCAACACGTACAGACTGAAGCGGACAATCGCCCATGAACAGTATGACGACTTTGAAGATAGTATCACCTTCGATAAGTCTGATACCGGCGATTTGTCTTTCCCTCATTATAATGCTTTAGTTATTACTTTACGTATCGCTGATACGGATGTTAAAAGAATCATGATTGACGATGGAAGTGGCGCCTGTATTATCCATCCAAGGGTCCTCGCACAAATGGGACTCGAAGATAGGGTGATACCGTGCTGCATAACGCTAACTAGTTTCAACAATGTGTAACGGACATCCGGAGAAATAACACTGCTCGTCTTAGCGGGAGGAGTCACGCTGGAAACAACTTTCCACGTAATGAACCAAGAAACGGCGTACAACGTCATCATAGGACGCCCATTGATACACACCATGCGAGCGGTCCCTTCAAGCCTATACCAAGTAATCAAATTCCCTACCCTATGGGGAATATTCAGCATTAGGGGCGAGCCACGCGCCGCGCAGGAATGCTACAAAATAACTCAAGATTGCACCCACATCCAACAACTGAAGGGGGCGAGTACGGAGGCATAGCAATCAGTCGTGTCGGGGACTAAAGTCAACCCAACATTGGACGCCGTTAGAGATCCCGATGTCGTGAAAGCCTGTAAAGCAACGGTCGAAGATCTCGACCCAGTCCAATTAGATGACACCGACCCTATAAAGAAATCCTACATCGCGCACGGCCTCGTCAATCCAAGTAAGTATCGTGAATTCCTAACTAATCATGCAAATCTATTTGCTTTCTCCAGATATGCCAGGAATTCCACGAGACATCGCCACCCACAAGCTGAACGTTGACCCGCTACATCCGCCCGTGCGGCAGATGAGAAGGAAATTCAACGCCGCCATCAATTAGGCGATCAGCGAGGAAGTAGACAAATTACTGGCCAACGTCCATCAGAGAGTCGAAGTAACCTTAGTGGGTCGCCAATGTCGTCATGGTCAAAAGGAAAAATGGGAGGTGGAGAATGTGTGTGGATTTCATTGATCTGAACAAGGCATGTCCAAAGGACTCATTCCCACTACCCCACATCGACCAGTTGATCGACGCCATCGCGGGGCATGAACTGCTGATCTTTTTAGATGCCTACTCCGGCTACAACCAAATCATGATGGCCGAGGAAGACCAGGAGAAAACAACTTTCATCACCTACCAAGGGACATACTGCTACAAAGTAATGCCCTTTGGGCTCAAAAATGCGGGGGCTACGTATCGAAGATTAGTCACCGGAATGTTCAAGGAACAACTCGGTAGGACCATGGAGGTCTATATCGACGATATGCTGGTCAAATCGGCGAAAAAAGAAGACCACGTCAACCACCTGAAGGAGGCCTTCGAGATACTAAGGCGGTAAGGGATGAAGCTGAACCCCGAGAAATGTGCCTTCGGCGTAGCCTCAGGGAAATTTTTGGGGTTTCTCGTGTCCCAACGAGGCATCGAGGTCAACTCGGAACCAATTAAGGCAATAGACGCAATACCTGAGATTCTGAATAGCAAAAAACAGGTACAAAAGTTGACAGGCGAATAGCCGCCCTATCCAGGTTCATCTCACATTCCTCCAACAGGTGCCATAAATTTTTCAATGTGTTGAGGAAAGACAACGGATTGCACTGGAACGAAGATTGCGTCAAAGCCTTGAGAAAACTAAAAGCATATCTATCTTCGCCACCACTACTAGCAAAAGCAAGCCTGGGCGAGCCCCTACTGATATATCTGGCCATCTCTGAGGTCGCCGTCAGTGCCGTCCTGGTCTGCAAAAACAAAGGTACGCAATCTCATATTTACTATAATAGCAAAACCTTAGTAGACGCCAAAATACGGTATCCGCACCTTGAAAAATTAGCCCTGGCATTGGTCGTAGCTTCACGTGAGCTCCGACCCTATTTTCAATGCCACCCCATAAAAGTAATAACGACCTTTCCACTAAGAAGCGTCCTACACAAGCCCGAACTGTCGGGCAGGCTCGCCAGATGGGCCATAGAGCTCAGCGAGCACGACATCTCATATCACTCGAGAACGGCCATTAAGTCGCAAGTACTTGCCGACTTTATAGCCAATTTCAGCGCAGAAATACTGCCAGAGGCAGAACTGGAGGCACATCGTACCGCCCCCCATACCGACTTATGGACTTTTTACACCGACGGCGCCGCTAACGCCTCGGGATCAGGACTGGGACTCGTTCTTGAGGTCCTTACGGGCAAAACGATTCGCCAATCCGTGTGGTGCCCCAAAATGACTAACAACGAGGCCGAGTACGAGGCCGTTATTGCAGGTATAAAACTAGCCATCAAATACGGGGCTCGACTCCACTGCGACTCCCAACTCGTAGTGAACCAGGTCATTGGGACTTACCAAATCAAGGAGCAGAGATTGCATAAATACCGGGCAGAAATCCACAAACTAATGACTGAGTTTGACAAATGCCGCTTCGAACAAATTCTGAGGGCACGTAATGCCGAAGCAGACTGCCTGGCAAAGTTGGCCGCAGCCACTAAGAACTTCGACAAAGAAAGCGTGGTCACCCTCCTCCATTCAGCCATTGATCACACTAAGGTATTTTCCTTAAATTTGACTTGGGACTGGCGCAACCAATTTGTGTCCTATCTACAGGATGGCACACTCCCACTCGACAAAAAAAAAGCGAAGAAGCTACGCGTACAGGCCGCCAGGTACTGCCTGATATACAATGAGCTCTACAAAAGGACGTTTGGCGGACCCCTAGCCAAGTGCCTAGGGCCACATCAAATGAGACCAGTGCTAGAAGAGGTACGTGTGGGTCACCTCGGTGCCCATACAGGCAACCGCGCCCTCGTACGTTGCATAATACGAGCCGGTTATTATTGGCCCGCCATGAAGAAAGAAGCAGTGGAATACGTTCGCCAATGCAAACAATGTCAGAAATATGCCCCCATGATACACCAACCAGGAGAGCCTCTCCACTCAGTTACTTCCCCCTGGCCTTTCATCAAATGGGGAATGGACATAGTCGGTCCCCTGCCAGCGGGACGAGGAAAGGTACGATTTCTATTAGTTTTAACTGACTACTTCTCCAAGTGGGTGGAAGCAGGTGCGTACGCCCAAATACGCGAACATGAAGTCATCGCCTTCATATGTAAATATCATCTGCCACTTCGGCATCCCCAAAGAAATTAGTTATGACGACAGACGACAATTTATCTGACAAAAGACAACAGAGTTCTTCGACAAATGGAACATTAAGCGAATACTCTCCACGCCATACCACCCCGCCGCCAACGGTCAAGCAGAGTCCTCCAACAAAGCAATACTGAACATACTGAAGAAGAAACTCGAAGAAGCTAAAGGGCTATGGCCCGAACTACTACCGAAAGTATTGTGGGCACACCGGACCACACCAAAATCTTGTACCGGAGAAACACCATATTCGCTGGTCTATGAAACCGACGCAGTTATACCAGTCAAAATCGGCGAACCTAGCCTGAGGTATTCACATACCAGCGGAACAGAGAACGACGCAAACATGCTTCAAGACCTCGACGAGGCCGAGGAAAGAAGGGAAATGGCCCACATAAGAATAGTGACCCAGAAACAACAGGTTGAAAAATACTACAATAGAAGAACCAAAGTAAGATCACTCAAAGTGGGAGACTACGTCCTCAAGGCCAAAACATTGGCATCAAAAGACCCAAGCGAAGGAAAATTGGGCACCAATTGGGACGGACCCTACAAAATTACGGCAACAGCAGGTAAAAGAGCATTTCAACTGGAAACAATGGAAGGAAGAACTCTCCAAAATAATTGGAACGTCACCCACCTCAAGTATTTCCATTTCTACCCGAGTCGCACTCTTTTTCCCTTACCCAAGTTTTGTCCCAATCGAGTTTTCTCGGGAAGGTTTTTAACGAGGCGACAGAGGGGACACCTGGAGATATTTGCGGAGCGCGTTTATCATACCAGCCACTCCATCAGCTCTCCTGGCTGGCATAACAAAGGAACTGACTAGCATGATCTCCAATGTATGAACGGCTACGGCCATCTCCAATGTATGAACGGCTACGACCATCTCCAATATATGAATGGCTACGGCCATCTCCAATACATGAACGGCTACAGCCATCTCCAATATATGAACGGCTACGACCATCTCCAATGTATGAATGGCTACGACCATCTCCAATGTAAGAACGGCTACGACCATCTCCAATGTATGAACGGCTACGGCCATCTCCAATGTATGAACGGCTACGGCCATCTCCAATGCATGAACGGCTACGGCAATCTCCAATGCATGAACAACTATGGCCAACTCTAATGTATGAACAGCTACGGCCAACTCCAATGCATGAACGGCTACGGCCAACTCCAATGCATGAACGGCTACGGCCATCTCCAATGCATGAACGGCTACGACCATCTCCAATGGATGAATGGCTACGGCCATCTCCAACGTGCAAATGGCTAAGGCTATCATCGTCAATAAGCCGATCCAGCTCGACTACGACAACAAAGTAACTCGATGACAGTTGAAGTCACGTACATGGCTACGGCCATCTCCAACGTGCAAATGGCTAAGGCCATCGTCGTCAATAAGTCAATCCATCTTGACTACGACAACAAAGTAACTCGACGACAGTCAAAGTCACGTACATGGCTACGGCCATCTCCAACGTGCAAATGCCTAAGGCCATCGTCGTCAATAAGTCGATCCAGCATGACTACGACAACAAAGTAACTCGACGACAGTCGAAGTCACGTACATAGCTACGGCCATCTCCAACGTGCAAATGGCTAAGGCCATCATCGTCAATAAGTGATCCAGCTCAACTACGACACAACGTAACTCGACGACAGTCGAAGTCACGTACATGGCTACGGCCATCTCCAACGTGCAAATGGCTAAGGCCATCATCGTCAATAAGTCGATCCAGCTCGACTACGACAACAAAGTAACTTGACGACAGTCGAAGTCACGTACATGGCTACGACCATCTCCAACATGCAAATGGCTAAGGCCATCGTCGTCAATAAGTCGACCCATCTCGACTAAGACAACGAAGTAACTCGACGACAGTCGAAGTCACGTACATGGCTACGGCCATCTCCAATGTGCAAATGGCTAAGGCCATCATCGTCAATAAGTCGACCCATCTCGACTAGGACAACGAAGTAACTCGACGATAGTCGAAGTCACGTACATGGCTACGACCATCTGCAACATGCAAATGGCTAAAGCCTTCGTCATCAATAAGTCAACCCAGTTCGACTATGACAAACGAGTGACCTGACGACAATCAAAGTTACATACATGGCTAAAGCCATCGACGATATTACGTCTACGGTCGCCGTCGTCAATGATCACCAATCCTGTTCGATTGCGACGCAAGGCACGCAAAATAGCAGGTGAAGCAACGCCACTATTAGCTAAAGCCGCCACTATTTGGCATCAAAGCCGCCTCCCATCGATGGTGTCACACCTCTTTTTTACGGCGCTTACACCCCGCGAAGGGTATAAATAAAAAAAGGGTTTTTTCAATTAAAGGACGGTCGGAACGAGATTATATATTTAAAAGTTTCAGAGTCGCCACTTGAGAATATAATGGTGTCTCAAGTCACCTAATTAATCTCGAACCGAGGAAAGTTTGACTCTGTTACAGTCTACGAACTAGAAATCCTAGGTAAGGAATTCTGTTAACCCGGGAGAAGGTGTTAGGCACCCCCGAGTTCCGTGGTTCTAGCATGGTCGCTCAACTATTGTATTTTTGCTTTTGTCTAAGTTTATTACATGCTAATTATGTGCTTTTAATTATAAACTTTTTAATTATTATTTATTTGAAAAGACTTGCGACATTGTGAAAGTATGTTTTCGACCCCATTGCCATCAAGGCACCTATTTTCGTTAACGCACTTCGACTTTGTCGAGATTTGGATTTGGGTTGCAATCAATGCACACCCGTATTTAAGGAA
>MU670933.1:4042-32615 GCA_026770625.1 Nicotiana glauca | reverse complement strand
CACATAAATGTGCACCCATATTTGGGAAGGTAATATTATTAACATACGCGCCTAAAGCGACTACGCATTTATTATATTTGGGGAAGACCGTAAAATTTGCTAAACGGTCCGTCCCGAATTTTTAAGTATATTTATTTAAGCAATTATTGAGGGCCCCGCAATTGTGTATTTGATTTGACGAGGCTCGTCTCATCATTTTATTAAAAGGTTAATCTTAAAGTAAACTATGTTTTCTTTCTCTAAGAAACAATCCTATCAATTTATTACTGGACCAAGTGGTAAATTTGCACTGCAGTCTAGCCATTGGGCTCCCAGATAAGCCCGTCGAAGATGCATTACACTGAGGCTTTCACAAATCAAGCTAATTTATCAAATATCTTAGCCCAGGCCCAAACGCAAAATGATTAACAATTTGGAAATTGACCTATGACAAACGAACTGAGGCTCAATATTAATGAACAAATTTTCAAAGTCTGATTTTAACTTTACTACAATAACCACTGGATTGGCCGTGTGACTCATTCGTTGAGTCAGGACAATTTGCCAAATATTTCAATGTTTCAACTAATTTTAAGTTTGCATTTCATGTTCAAATCCGGAATTATATACACCTTTAGTATAGAGCTAAAGTCACAAAGTAATTCTTAGTATCTTTAAAATAAAATGAACATATTGTTTCAGGTACCAAATATGTAACTAATTTGCAGACGCCTAAATTTATAATTGAGCTGCATGTTTTTAACAAAATCCTTTACACTAATTTGAGTAAATGTTTCATATTAAAAAAAATTATTTTACTACTAACTGGAGTCTTATATGACTCTAACAAGATTAACATGCATATATCCCTTCATATACTTAATAAGCTAAATTTCTAATATTCAATTCAACAGTCCAGCTAATATTCCAAACTAATCAGTAAAATAATTTCCAAACAATTTCAAATGTCCAGAGTATATTAATTACATAAGAAAAACTGAAATATAGAGCAATAGCAGAATCTACATCAAATCGGGCTTCGATTTTCATATCATATTTTTACTGGAAATTTACACGTTAGTGATCTCAGAGAACGGACCTGGATTTAAAAGAAAAAATCTATTAGAAGAAGGATTGATCAGTGATAAACAGCAACAGCAGCAGAAAATGACTCAACAAATCCAAACATAGCTTCAAATAACCAGATTTGACCCACAGCAAGGATAGAAGTCCACAGAACCAAGCACTCGCCTAACTCAATATTATTTCAACAACATTTGATCACCAAATCCAAAACAGACTTCAAATTGACTTAAAACTAATGAAACAGTGAGATTTTGGACTTTTTTCTACTGTTTTTGATATTTTTTAGTTTTGGAAATGGTTAATTTCGAAAATGGAGATCTAGAATAGCAGAATTATTTCAGGGAGATTTTCAGATTGCCAAAACTTGTTAAATGAGGCATATGGGTGCCTATTTATAGAGTTAAAAAGGGAGGGAAACTCACATTTCAAAAATTATGAGTTAGTCCCTTTTATTTTATGTTTTAACCCTTATTCTTTTATTATTTATTCAACTAACTACCCTTATTTAAGAAAAATCACACCAATTACCCCATCTAGAACATTCTACCCCTATGTAATCCCCTGACTGCCCCTACTTCACTTAAAACATTACCTTATTGCCATTTTCCTCTACCCAAACTACCCCTAACTTCTTAGTATTATTACCCATATCCCATTTTGTATCTCCAAATTACCCCTGAATCTCAATCAGATTTACCAAATTCCCTACTGCCTTTTACGCTTTTATCCCCTGAATTATTTAACTATTTAAATTTTAGCATTAACTATCTAATTATCAGAATTAATCAGAATTAACTATTGAATTAACTAATGACTAAGAACATAACAGCTATAACCAAATCGATTAATTAATCCAAAAATATACTAACAAATATTCAAACTAATTAATACTAACAAACATCAGAATTAACTAATATCAAAAATAAACTCTAACAATTAGCAAAGTCGACCAATTTCAGAAACATATAAAACAAACAAATAAAATCATTCTAAAAATCTAATTATACTAATCAAATCAGAATCTATTTATTAAACCCTAAAACTAAAATATATCAACATGTTAAAAAGATAAACCCTAATCAGTAACGAACTAATCATGCAGAGAAAAACAAACATGCAAAGAAGTAGAAGAAACAAAAAGGAAAGAAAGAAAAAACTTAGCTTTTGTTTTTGTTATTCGGATAGTTTATTTTTTTTAGTTATCACGTTCTCCCAGCATCCAGGGGTCTTGGCATCAACTTTCTTGAATTATTGGTCACCGGTGAACTTCAAATTTTAGTTCGAGCCGACCCAGTGACTTTTAGGGCTCGAGACTTTCGAAAACAGGTAGAGGATGGTCAGGAGAGGTTATAGTTCGATTTTGGGTTATTTTGAGCAAAGTAGTGTTCGCCGGAGTTAGGGTTCCGGTGACACTTTTTTTGGATATTCGAGATAATCTAGGGTTGTTTGAGAGAAACGGAGTGTAGGGGTGGGTTCAGGGGCTCTAGGTGGTCCTAGGGTGTGTTTTTGAAGGCGGTTGGCGAAGGTGTCATCTCCCGCCGGTAGGGTTTCGGCGGGATCGGTGAGGATTTGGGGGCGGCTAATCAGAGAGGAAGATGAAGAGAATGAAATATTTTTGGGGTTTAATTGGTTTTTGATATATTAAAGTGTAACGTTGCCTCCTGACCGTTGGATTAAACATATTAATGGCTCAGATTCCTTTAGCCCAAAACGACACCATTTATTTTTTAATGAAAGCGGGCCATATAACCGTTGGATGAAAGTAACGAAGGGTCAATATTCAATCGATGCAAAACGTCGTCGTTTTATTTTTTGAGGAGATCAGGTTTCGACCGTTGGATGAACAGATTTTAACGGCTGGGATTGATTCTTCTAAAAACGGGGTCGTTTGGATTACGACTGGGCAAACCGGGTATGGGATTTATTTTGGGCCTGGGCATTGTTTTGCTTTGGGCTTGTGCAATCAGTCCATCTCTTTTTTGTTCTTTTATTTTTCTTATATTTTCTTCATATTTTGTATTGTATTTTCATTTTGTATTTGTATTTTATTTTTTTTTCAATTTTATATATATTTTTTTATTTTATTAAATTGTGAAATTAAACTAAAACTAATTAAATTCTAAAAATTTATTTAATAGCTATTTTATAGTAATTTCCGATAAAAACACTAAAAATGCTATTTTTTGATTTTTCCTTAAATTGTTCGAAATGAATTAAAATTAAAATTGTAAAATTAAAAATCCTAATGCATATACATACTTTTGTATTTTTAATATGAATTATTATGCAACTAATTAACACAAAAAATGCAACAAATTTTAAAAAAATTGTAAAATAATGAAAAATTATTTTGTTTGAATTTTTAGGAATAATTTGCTTAGGGCAAAAATCACGTGCTCACACTAGATTTTGAGGTTTTATGCTATGCCTACAAGACTTCGAGAAAAATTTCCTTCTATTTCCCTTTGGCATGGTCAACCTTTTATTAAGGTTTTGGAGTATGGTCTTGTTTGTAGATTCTGCATGCCCGTTCCCACTAGGGTTATAGGGTGTTGACATGATCCTTTTGATCTTATGGTCTTCGAAAATTTTTCTTACCTTGCTGGCGTTGACTTGTTTCCCGTTATCACACATGATCTCGGCCGATATCCCGAACTGACGTATTATGTGGTCCCTGAATAAAATTGATAACTTCTTTTTCTCAAACTTTCTCTAACGCTTGAACCCATTTAGAAAAATAGTCAGTAATAAATAGTATAAATTGAGCCTTACCGGGTGCCCATGGCAGGGGACTGACAATGTCCATTCCCCATTTCATGAATCGTCAAGGTGACAAGATCGAGTGTAGTAATTGTTCTGGTTGATGTATCATCGGTGCATGTCTCTAGCAGCCATCACATCTTCGTACAAAGTCCATTGCATCTTTCTCCATGTCGGTCCTGATTATTTTTGGAACAAAAGACTCTGCCCCCAATGGTTTCTACAGGTCCCCTTGTGAACTTCACTCAGAACGTATTTGGTATCTCCTAGCCCCAAGCATACAATGAGTGGGTTGTCGAATGTTCTTCTATACAAAGTGCCGCCTGACAAGCTAGACCTAGCCGCCTTTGTGCATAGAGCCCTTTATTCTTTAGGATCCAATGGTAACTTCCTGGTCTTAAAGTAATCTATATACTTATTTCTCTAGTCCCAAGTCAAATTGATTGAGTTTTTTTTAGAATGGCCTTCCTCTACAACTAATTTCATGAGTTGAACAACCATTCCTAAGCGGAATTCATCGTCATCAACCGACGAACCCAATTATCCAGAGCATCGGCTTTGCTATTTTGATCCCAGGTACGTGATGTAGGGTCCATTCCTTGAATCGACGTAGCATTACCTATTAATTTTCCAAGTACCTACGCATTCGTTCATCTTTTACTTCAAATGTCCCATTGACTTGATTTATCACAAGGAGGGAGTCGCACTTAGCTTCGCCTACTTCGGCCCCCAGGCTTTTAGCTAGTTCAAGACCTACAATCACGACTTCATACTTAGCCTCATTGTTAGTCAATTTTACAGTTCTAATGGACTGCCTTACTATGTTACCTGTGGGCGGCTTCAGTATGATGTCGAGTCCGAACCCCTTGCGTTCGAGGAACCATATATAAAGAAGGTCCAGAATCTCGAGGAAGTCCCCGAGGTTAACAATAATTCTTTTTGACTTCGGGTATTAAGGCCAGTGTGAAGTCGGCCACGAAGTCTCCCAAAATTTGAGATTTTATGGCAGTCCGAGGGAGATATTCAATATCGTACATGCTAATTTCTACAGCCCATTTGGCCAACAGGCCCAAGAGTTCAGTTTGTGCATTACGTTCTTTAACAGGTCAGAAGTTACAACATATATGGGATGTCATTGAAAGTATGACTTCAACTTTCTGGAGGAGCTTAGCAAAGCCAGTGCCAATTTTCTAGGTGACGATACCTCGTTTTGACCTCACCTAGGGTTCTACTAACATAATAACTAGGAAATTTTGTACCTTTCTCTTCTCGGACTAAGACTCTGCTTACCGCTATCTCGGATACCGCTCAGTAAAGGTATAACTACTTGTTTGTCTTCGTAGTATGGAGCAAATGTGGACTCAAAAGGTACCATTTGAGTTCTTCCAATGCCTTCTGGCACTCTAGGGTCCATGAAAAGTCATTCTTCTTCTTCTTCTTCAATAGCGTGAAGAATCGATGACTCTTATTGGAGGACCTCGATATGAATCGGCCAGGGTGGCTATGCGCCCGTTTAGCCTCTAAACGGTCTTAACATTATCCACTACGGTGATATCTTCTATAGCTTTGATTTTGTTGGGATTGATCTCAATCAATTTGTTGGACACCATGAATCCAATGAACTTTTCGGATCCAACTACGAACGCGCATTTCTCCAGGTTTAGCTTCATGTTGTATTTCTTTAGTATGTTAAAAGTTTCCTGCAAATTTTTCAAATGGTTCTCTACTCACAGCAACTTAACTAACATGTCGTCAATATAAACCTCCACTGATTTTCTATTTTTTCTTCGAACATCCAGTTACCTAGGCGTTGATAACGGCATTGCGATTATAACAACAGGTGTTGAATTTAGTGATAAATGAAGTTTTTTCTTGATCCTTCGGGTCCATCCAGATTTGATTGTACCCTGAATAGGCATAGAGAAAATTGAGTATCTCCTGTGTGGATATTGCATCGATCATGCTATCGATGTTAGGCAAAGGAAAAAGTCCTTGGGAAATGCCTTGTTCAAGTCTTTGTAATATACACACATTCTTAACTTATCATCTTTTTAGGTACTACTACTATGTTAGACAATAAATCCGGGTACTTAACTTCCCGAATGGAACCTATTTTAAGGAGTTTGGATACCTCATCTTTCATGAACGCATGCTTGACTTCAGACTGAGGCCTCCTTTCCTATTTAACCAGGTGGAACTTTGGGTCCAAGCTTAGCTTGTGAGTGGTTATTTATGGTGTGATCCCTATCATATCAAAATGTGACTAAGAAAAACAATCCATGTTAGTTATAAGCAATTTAGTGAATTTTTTTCTGAGCTCAGGATTCAACCTCGTGCCCAGGTATACCTTCTGATCGAGCAGGTGTTCGGTCAACATGACTTATTCCAGCTCCTCGAGCGTCGACTTGGTGGCATCATAATCATCAGGGGCTATGAACGACCTATAATCATCATCCTCGCATGTTTGTTTTTTCTTCTGTTTGATCGGGGCCGATGTCGGTGATTGCTATTTAGATTCTTCCTTCCTAACCGACTCCGAGTTCTTTGATGTCGAGAGTGAGGACACGGGGGTCACCTCATCAGCCGCGAACATTTGTTTTGTGGCCAGTTGCTCTCTATAAACTGTCTTGATTCCTCCCGATGTGGGGAATTTTAGGTGTAATGTTGAGGTATTTCCCTCATGTTGTGATTCCATACCTTCATAATAGAGAATTATATCTCATATCACCTTCAATCACATAGAAATTTGTTTCCTGAATGGTCCCGGCGGTGTTTACCGGCAGGGTTATCTCCCTTTAATAGTTTTGTAGGCTATGTTGAATCCGTTTAAAACTCGGACTGCATGCATTATTAGGTCTTGTAGACCTAGTTGTTCCACAACCCTCGATCTGATGATATTGACTGGGCTACCTAGATCAATTAACACACGCTTAATTGAAATTTACTTATGAGACGGATATTACCAGTGCATCATTATGTGTGTCACACCCCGAGCCTGGGGGCGAGACCTGCACCCAGTGCCTTACCTATCATTGCGTATCACTTGCGAATAAGAGACTCTGAACATGTAATGTCACACTTTGGACTTGGCCACATTACAAGATAATATACGATGTAAAATATAAAGCTGAAAAGAGACTAACACTAACTAAATCTTAACATAAAGTTGGGTCGCCAAGGCCATCATAATTACTATAACTGACAAGCCAACAAAATATATGTACAGGGCCTATAATCCCAACATACTGTACTAACTGACAGGATATATCTACAAGCCTCTATTGATAGATGTACTGTGATTGGAACAGGGGCCCGACCTACCCATAACCTATCTACATGTATACACAACATGTTAACCAACTTCTAGATCCGGCAACTCTAAAAGATGGGGAGCTTACCGATAAAGCTGAACTCAAGCAATACCTACTGAGGAGGTCTACCCGTCTGTATGTCTGAACCTACATGCATGAAATACAACACCCCAGAAAGGGTCGTCAGTACGAAACAATGTACAAAGTATGTAAGGCAATGTACTGAAAGCTGAAACTGAACTAATAATATAATAACTGCAAGTAGCTAGAAGTCAAAGATAATTTGAAGATATGCTCATATGCTGATACTAACTCAACTCTCTCACTATAGTAAGTAAAATAATTGTCTGGCCTTATACAGCTCAATATATATATATATATATATATATATCCTCGTAACATTTTAAAGAATCTCTTTAAGAGATTTGCTTGATTTTTTTAAATGTTGAAAAAGATATATCTGCATCCTAACATTTTTTAAGGGATCTCTTTAAGAGATTTGTTTTGATTCATTGTTGAAGGCTTTTCCTTTTAATTTATTACCACCTAATAATAAATTAGCCTTAGTCATCTCTTTGGGGTCTGGCTTATTGCCACGTAGGGATGATGTGGGATATTTAATTTTTATCCACTTATTAGGTAATTAGGTAATATTCCATTACCTGGTAATTAACCAATTATCTGCAAAATTAAGGTTTCTCTCAAATTACTTAAAATTATACTATTGTTATGAAACAATAAAAGAAGAAGAAGAGTATTGTAGAGAAAAGTGGGGAGAGGAATTTTTATTAAATTTTGGGATGATTTAAAATAGAATAGTACCCTTTATTTATAGGGAGAGGGTGACTTAGCCACCAAGTAATAAACTCTAGAATATCTCTAAATATAGACATTTACCATAAATAAAATTTTATTTATAACACTCCCCCTTGAATGTCTATTCAACAGATAATGTGCCTCGTTAAAACCTTAACAAAAATAAAACTCAATGGGAAAAAAATTCTAGAGAAGGAAAAAGAGTACACATGTTTAGAAATACGCCTTTTGGTTGCCTCATTAAAAACCTTGTAAGGAAAACCCAGTGGGACAAAACCTTGTAAGGGAAAAAGAGTACAATGCATATTAACTCCCTCAGATGAGAGAATCAATTCACATACTTGAGTATTTGCATTCCAATCTTGTGCACCATCTTTAAAAGATCTTTGGTAGATATTTGATGAACAAATCAGCCACATTAACTTGAATGAATTTGTTTCACCTTGAAATCATCATCCCTAATAGATGTATTGTCTTCATATAATCTTGTTGGAATCGTCAGTTCAATATCTTCGCATAGAGGTGAAAACTCTTTCTATCATATTATCATGCCCATAGTTATAGTAAGATACATTTGTGCATAAATTGCATTGAGGATGTAGTACTTCATGAACATGAATTCTATATGCTTTAAGCAATTTAAATCCTTCGGGGATTGTTAAGTCATATAAGCCATATAATAGACTTTAGATGCATATCAAGTTTTCATATCATGCTAGACATATAACATATTGAAAACTGATTACACATATCATTGACTTTATACTTTCAAGTGTTTGAACTACATGTCTTTCATATGAAACCAATTTTATTTCAATTTTGTCTCTTCTATTTGCCCAATATTTTTGTGTATGTATTCGACAGACTTAAAACTCTTATCTATACTTAGCGCTTTCATAGATGTCGTCGACGAATATTTTATATTGGTTCCAACCTCCTTTTTTTTCCATAAAGACATAACATAGAGTTCTCTTCATTTATATTTTCAGGTATCTAAATCTCTCATGAGATTTTATGAAGTGTTATGTCATGTGATCTTCTTAATCACTTGCCTCCTTTGTTATGATCGTTCAGATCATTTGCTCATCTTCTATATCAAGAAGTTTATTTAAAACCGATTTGTCTATACGCTTTAAGCACACCATCGACTTTGTCCTTCTACGACTTAATAGCAGCATTTGCAATGAGAATATAGTTACTTTATTTGGGCCAGCAAATGCGTCTGTCATGCCTTGCAATATATTGCAAATGAATTATCCTTTTATGAACTTCAATTTCATATTATCTTATTCGAGGATCTAGATGTACAAATGATAATTCATTCCACGTAACTTTTTCTCAACTGTTTATCATGTCTCCCCCTCATGTTAGAAAAACTAACTTATTACCTCAACTTTGTGAATCGACCTTTATGCGTTATGGTGTTAATCAAAATATACACCGCACATCAACAATAATAATATGGAATTATTTGGTTCCTGTCCCTGAACCACTTGTGAGGGCAGAAAATAATATACTTTGTATATAACGTATATCAAACTGATATAGATAACTTTGTTCTCATAAGCAATTATCTAGGTATTAATTAGAGGCACTCAATAAATCATCTTTCTAAACCAACTGTGATGTAAACCAACTTATCAAGATGAACTTCTTGAATAGAAAATCTAGAAATTATGCTCGAAATTAAATTATTGAGCAAGTTACCTCGCAAAATACCTTGTTATGGCTTATTAATAATCGCATATGTAACCATCTCATAGATACATCTTATGTGGTATATATGGCAGGTGAATGAGCCCATATTCACCTTTGATATTTCCAGCATTCATGGGATTCAATCCCAATTTTAGTTGATCTATTAATTAATGAGAACAATCAATATAAGAGAATTCGTAAAGACTTTTCTAGTTCTTTAATATTTATCCATGTGAATTCTCTTTTATTTTTGCACATCATACATAAATTGATATGGGTAAATCAATTATGCCAAATGAATAAATTATGAATATTGATAAACTTCAGATTTACACCATGTCGTGTGCAATTATCAATAAACTCCAGGTTTATTATGATGTAAACTTTTATATCAATAAACTTCTCTTTATTGTGGCATTCTTTTGTTTGTGTAGTACAAACTGGAGAATAAAGCGGGTAGCTTTTCACATATATATATTACCCCACTACAAGTTGTAGTAATAGAAGATATTAAATTTTTCCTTTATTTATAGCCTCAGTATGAACAATTGCTTTCGCGAATGCTTTAAAAACTGAATAAGTTTCTTTGAGACTTACTACAACACAATACCTTATTGGTAATCAATTATGTTTCTCCAAAATAGTATAATTGGCTCTTGCAGAGTTCTCAATTAATTTTGTACTATCACATATTCGTCAACATCCATATGGTGAATATCTCTTTTAAAGAGAAAGTTATACCATTATGGTTATGGTCAAAATCATGTGCAGGATATATTTCTTGAATTACCATTGTCTTTTAATAATCAGAATACCAAAATATTTTGGCGTACAATAAGTACGTGACCAATGACCATTTATGCCATAATAATGACATTATTTTCTTATTTCCGCTCAAACCTCCTTCTAGAGGTGAGTGTGGTATATTCACTACCACTAGCACGTTCATATTCCTCCAAGAATGAATATGTATTCATAGATGTTATTACATTCACATCATGAATGGACCATAATCATCTATATGTGCTATATAAAATCTCATGTCTAATCGATGACAAATATTACTTTCACAAAGTGAAGGATTATTTTGAGAATCCTTATTGTTCTTATTACCACAATGATGATGATTGTAATTTCATCTTTTGCCCTGTCCACATCTATTGATACATTCATAGTAGTAATTTTATCTTCTTTCAGACTTATCACATAATGCTATCACATTCTCTTAAAGGAATGAGAATGGAGCAAATTCAATGGGATGGGTTTTTACTTTTTGTGCCCATAATCATACATGAATTTGATCATGGCAAGACACATAAATTTTACCACTTTGGGTGGTTATAATATTTTTTAAACTCCATTAGAGTTACAATCAAAATCGATCGTTCCTTTTTTCAATCCTTACAGCGTTGCATTCAGACCCATTACCCGTTTGATCTCCGTTATATGGTTGATATCGGTCTTTGTTCGATCTTGCTTCATGATCGACGACTATTTTGTATCTGTCACTAGTTCTGACAAGATACAGGGTCTAGAAGGGGCCCCGAGCTGATAGTCTTTGACTCTGATTGGTACCTGTTAGAGTTTATGGCCAAAAACATCCTTAAACTATATTTCAAATCTGCACTACATCCTTAAACTACGATGTTGACAAAAAACATCCTCC
Organism: Nicotiana glauca; assembly: GCA_026770625.1. Lineage (NCBI taxonomy): Eukaryota > Viridiplantae > Streptophyta > Magnoliopsida > Solanales > Solanaceae > Nicotiana > Nicotiana glauca. Next base: position 21,299 of record MU670933.1, on the reverse strand, counting down.
AAGTATTCAATAATTCATCTCTCTGTTAGGTGGCAGTTAAAAAATTAACAGACCCAACCAACATGTGCAACTCCTGCGACTTGCTATTAAAGTTGTCCAAATCAGAGACCCACATTGTCTTTTCTATTTTCTTGAGAGAACAAACAAATTAAAAGCTGGAAGAAACAAAGAAACTGGCTCCTTTCTAAACAAGTATTACGAGTTATCAAAATTTGTATGTGAGCAATTGAAATAACAAAATTAAAAACACCAAACTCACTCAAACCTTGAATAATAACCTCCACATACAAAGTAGAAAACAACAAACAAACATGACTAAGATTACCCAGTGATATTACTGTGCTTCTTCAGTGGTTTGAGGGATGAATTGTTGTGCGTTTTCGCTGAACCTCGTTTAGTTATCGGCATAGATTCTTATTATTGAGTTGGCTTTATTTTTTCCTGAATTTTCTTAGATGTTTCAAAAGTCTTAATTTGAGCATTCTTTCAATCGATGAGGTAGATACAAGACCCAATATTTGGGAGTAAAAAGTACTTTTGGCCTTCAAGAAACTTGGCCGAACATGCTCTTAGTTTGTCTGGTTATGTACATGGTTCACTAACAAAATATAATTTCTATATAGTGTATTATTTGAAAGAGGAACAAAAATCTTTTGACGTTCTAGGAAAAATTCATAACTTTTAGTCATGTCATCTACGAAATGGTGACTTGCAGGCTACAAATCGCTCAACTATTTGTGGTGTAGTGGAGAACTTAGCAAAGTTGAGATAAAACTAGAATAAAATAAAATGCATGATTTTTGGTATAATATTGGACAAAAATTATTACTCCTTATATTAATTCTTTGCCTTCCAACGCCATTGTAGTCCTGTAGATGTTTTTGTTCGCGGGAAAGCTCATCATATCTTCGTTTCTTAGGGAAGAGAGAAGATAATTATAAATGTGTAACTCACGTGATGGGTACCTCTGTTAATTTTTCAACAGAGTCCTAACGGAATGATGTTTTTTGTTAAGCTTTGATTACTTGGAGGATGTTCTTTGTTCAATGTAATAGTGTAAGGATGTAGTTTAAGTTTAAGGTATAGATAAGGGATGTTTTCTACCAAAAACTCGTACCTGTTATGGAAGTCGACCCAAGTTATAATTAGCGCCGGGTATTCTACCGTATGTTGTTTTAACTGTTGTTAATCCAATAAGCTTTAGGGATTAAGTCCTTGGGTGAATGCCTGAACGACCCAATCGTCTGCGATATGAAGCATATCCATCCGTTCCATTTAAAACCTCAACGCGAATTCCCTAAGCATCTCATTATCTCTTTGCTCTACTTTGAAAAGGTCTGATTTCCGGGTCTCGACCTGGCCCTGGCGTGCCCCTTTACAAAGGCATATGCAAGCATAGCAAATAAATCAATAGAATTAGGGGGTAAGTTGTGATACCATATCATATCTTCTTTTAACAATGTTTCTCCAAACTTTTTCAGCAGAACGAATTCGATTTCAAAATCTTCTAAGTCGTTCCCCTTGATGGCACACGTGTAGGAGGTCATATGTTCATTCAGATCAGTTCTTCTGTTATACTTTGGAATTTCGGGTATACAGACTTCTTAAGAATTGGTTTTCGAGCTGCGTTCGTAGGGAAAGGCTTTTGGACAAATTTCTTGAAATTCAGGCCTTTCAATATCGGGGATGCTCCTTGGATCTGATCAACCCTAGAGTTATAGGTCTCCATTATTTGTTGTTAGCTTTGATTGTTTTTTCCCCCGATTCCACCCACTTCGTCAGTTTCTTGAGCATCTTTATTATTTTGGGGTTGGCCCCGGCTTCAGCTTCACCTGTCCTCTCCGAAGTTCATTCGTTCCTTTGGGTGTTCTCCCGGGATGGCTCGGGCTCAACTCTGTTGGAAGCGTGGCTTTGGTTCTGTAACTGGGCTATTGCCACTTGTTGAGCTGGTAACATTTTGAAGATCACCCCCAAATTGATCCCATCGCCTTTACCGTCATTCGTACCCCTAGCTACCGACCTGGCTCCTTTACAAACGTTGTTTTCTAGGGCGGTGGATAAGTTCACTTCCATGGCCACATGGGAGTTGGCACTGATTGGGTCTGTGCGGGGGGGGCCTTGTTGTTGGGAACTATATTGTTGTTCTCGCCATTATGGCCAGCCTTAGCATCAACATTCAACTGAGTAGATTGAGAGTTTAACATTCTAAAATTTACTTGAATTAAACTCTCAAAGAAACAATAATAAAGCAGAGTGTTGTATGGAAATTTATATCAAATTGCCACTATTATCCTTAGCCCTACGGTGGACGCCAAAATGTTTACCCTAAAAAATGAATAACAACTGAATTTATATGTGGTTTTACGGATATGCAGATTAATTAAATACAAATAATTAATGGGTTAGATTAAACAGATAAAATACATAATAAATTATCAAACCAATAATGAGAGTGATCCTGGACTCGATAATGACTTAATGAAGTTCCTGCCTTCGATCCCGAGCTCACACTAATGAAGAACTAATGAACAAAAGTAAGAACTTTGAGTAAGAGAGAAAATAAAAGTATATTGCCTTGATATGTATGTTACCATGTCCCCCGTGAATAATAAGTTTTCTCCTTTATATAGTAGGGGAATTTTATCTTAAGTATAATTTTAAATGAGGTAAACATCTTCTGTTTTGCTAATTACTAATTTTCTGCATATCACAGACCGAGATTCACGCCAGGATATTTGGTTGGATACGGATATCACGACCCTTTGTTAGTCGTCTGCAACTTTTTGATATTGTTCTCTGAAGTCTCGAGGCCCAAACCGGACCAGGAGGACGTGGTTCCGATAACTCTGAGGGCATGAGTCTTGCCCGAACCCTAATACGAGAGGCTCCTCACCCAGATTTTGATTCCTTACGATCATGTTCTTGTTTCCTTCGTCTTAACGGGAAATCGAGAAGTTCAACGGTTACGATCATGCTCCTGTTTCATTCGTCTTAACGGGAAATCGAGAAGTTCAAAGGTTCGGTTTTGCCCGAGAAGTTCAAAGGTTCGATTTTGCCCGTATACAGATGCAAGTATAATTATGTTCTCAGTGTTAGAAATTATCTGAAACATTTTTCCAAGTCCAATGTTTATATATTAGCGTTAAACGAAAAACAAGGCTATTAGGCTTTTCCTTTTTCATTATAAGAATTTAAGAAAAACCTTTTTCCCTCCATTTTTTTCTCTTATTCATATTCCTTCTGTTCCAATTTATGTGAACTTGTTTGATTGGGCACGGAGTTTAAAAAAAATAAAGACTTTTGGAATTTGTAGTCCTAAACAAATTCAGATGGGGCCCAGAATATTTGTGTAGTTATAAAAGTTTCTCATTAAGGATAGAGTTGTAACTTTATGCTAAATTATTACCAAATTTAGAAAGAGTTCATTCTTTTTGGAACGGACCAAAAAGAAAATAGGTTGACATCAACCGGAACAGAGGGAGTAGTAAACTAGACAATTGAAAAATGCCCTGATACAACTGATACATGTAAAAATTGTTTCCTAACCCTGTTGAATGTGTGCGTAATTAACCTTTTATTTTATTTTGCGATATCCCTTGAGAACTATGATTTGCCAACTATAATAAGTTTGATCAAGTTACTTATCTACATGTATGAATAGCTCTTTCCGGTAAATTTTGAAATTACGACCTTACACATCATGAAACACAGCTGATTGGAGCTGGAAGTCCCAATTTGAAGAAGAAAAAAACTTATGGATTGATATAAGTAATTACGAAGTAAATTAAAAGTGCAACTTAACTTTTGGATGAAATGTGACGACAATGATAAAAATGAACAATCTTCCTATTTCTAGCTACTATCGTGTATTGTATTATAGTTTATATGAACTTATTTCCTTTTTGGTCCGTTCCAAAAAAAATAAACCCTTTCTAAATTTGATAACAATTTAGCTTAAACTTACAATTCTACCCTTAATGAGAAGCTTTTATAACCACACAAATACTATGGGCCCCATTTAAATTTGTTTAGGACCACATAATATAGATACACGACATCACAACAAAACTAATTTTATAATTTACACAAGGAAAAGAAAACACTAGTAACTATTCTTAGCTAGTACTCATTGCAGTTACTCCAAAAGCACCTCCCATCCTAGTTAAAAGGTAGAACCGGTGGTAGATCCATGACCTCCACCAGTATTTGGACCTTGAACAGTAGCACTTCCGGTTCCAGTAGTGGTCCCTGGCGGGTACTGTGTCCCAGTAGGCACCGTTGTTGTCCCAGTAGGCACCGTAGTGGTCCCATGGGCCCCGGTCATGGTGTGACCGGGAGCCATGCCACCGCCGCTAGCAGTATAAGCAGTAGTTCCTCCGGTGGCAGCTGCTAGTCTCGAGGCCGCGTTCTGCTCCTGCGCCGCCAGCTTGTCCATCTCCGCTTGATGGATCCTCTCTTCTTTTTTCTCCGTCGCCATTTGTTTTTGCACTGGATCACTTGTCGTCAATTTCTCCGCCTGTTCAACAAAACTTAAGACATAAATATAAAAATTTAAACTATACACATTTGAAAGCGCTAAATGTTTTTACACCATCAGTTTAATTAATCTGCTATACCAAATTAGTAATATTATCATCTTGTATCATGCTTGCAGGGGCGGATGCAACAATACGGTACCGAGTTTACCTGAATTCAGTACATTCGTATATGGACTCATAGCTTTAAAAATATAAAGTTAAAATCTCAATGGTTGAAGTCTAGAACTTAAATTCTGGATTCAACCTCTATGCTTGCGAATTACTCTCTCATTAAAATACATTTTTTTATTCACTTATTTTTAAAAAAATATAATATATCTACCAATAAAAATAATTTTACTTTAAATTCTTCATTTTACTCATTTTTACCCAAAAAATTTTTTATCCTTTAAGTTTTTAAGATCACATAAATTAATTTTTTTTTTAAAATTTATATCGTATCAAATTACCTCATCTATACCTCATCTAAATTGAAACGGAGAGTAATTATCTACTGTTACATGGTTGGAAGTTAGTCTTAACTTGATGAGGAGAGAATCAATATATTGTTAATACACACAACTTAAAATTCTAAATTAATTTTTAAACAAAAAAGAATAATCAGAAAAATACTGAAAAGATGAAGAGAGAAAAAAAAACCTTCTCTCCGACGACTGCCTTGGTCTTTTCCATGCCAGCCTTAGCTGAAGCGGCAACATTAGCTGCTTTCTCCTTTGCTGCTTGCATCTTTAAATTCCTTATTAAAATATTTTTTTTTAATTTGCTACTGTTTTAACTTTACAGTTACTTGATTATGCGTTGCTGAGAACTGAACTGTTCATTGTTGGGGGTAATATATACTCCAAGAAGAGTGATAAAGAGAAGAACGTGGTGTGGCGCCACGTGGAATAAAAGTGATACGTGGATATTGATATAAGAGTTGGCTGCATGAGTTTATAACACGTATATAAAGGTTGTCAAAATGTAGCTAGCAGTTAAAGGAACTATGGATTTAACAATAAATTCAAAATCCATGAAGTTTTATATTCCGACTCTGCTGCTCTCTGAAGATTGGCATTAATATGTGAGGATTTGGTTGTGAAAATATAGCCGATAAGAACTGCGGGTTGGCTTTTTAAGGAGATTTAGCCTAATGTGAAAACCTGAAAATGATTTTACTTTAGTTTAGTTTGAAAATTTCACTTAGTGTTAACTGGTTTCCCTACAGATTTGAACTCAGATTTTCATTATATAGTATTTTTTGTCTCCATTAAAATTTACATCCACTTAATTGATCAGTAGACTTCACTCATAGAAACACTATCGAATTTGTTTGGATATCGCTGCTTGGTTTAGAATTAGTTGATTGAATACGTAATTTCTATATCTTGGTTACATATACATCTCCTTTTTGGTTTTGAATGTTATATGATAATTACTTTTCTGTTATGAAAATAATTGTATTGTGGATGTTCATTTAATACTCCGTTAATAGATAATTTTTCTGAAAAAGATTATCTATTTAGTACTATATTGAAGTTTATCTACAAGTAGCTGATGCAGGCAGGATGCAAGCAACTCAATGAAATAATTTGCAGCAGCTTCTTATTAAGCAGGCATGTTGCAAACAGCTTATGGAGACAGCTTACAAGCAGCTCCCGCAAAGCCTCGCGGCTGCTTCCTGAAAAGCCTCGCAACTGATTCCATTCTTCTATAAATAGGAAAGTTTTCAGTTCATTATGTACTTTAGTTTGAAGTTGAATAATATCAATCTCTTTCTCTGTATATTTATCTTCAGTTTATTTACTTTACAGTCTTTATTTCATAACACGTTATTAGCACGAGACTCTACCATTTTGAGAACTTACTTTGAATTTAATTTTATTTTAATGTTCATCTTTGATGTAAGGCGACGCTCTTATGTCCGTGGTTAGATCTTGTTCATTCCGAGCATCATAAGGCTGAATGTATGCTTGAGGTGGTGAGTTTTTTTTTCTTGGCAGTAGTGATGTAAATATTACTTACATCTGGAGTTGCCAAATTTTCGTAATTTAATTTGAGCATTTTGCTTATATTTTAAGATCTTTAGCATCGCCTGCTTGGTTATGTGTTACGTATACAATACCTATTTTGGTATTTGTTTTCGTATGTATTATCTAATAAAGGATTACAGAGTGGATAATATTTTTAGATCAACTTAAACTCCAGCGGAGTTTAAAAGAAATATACAACTACCAGAAGTGGTTATGTTTTGTATATCTCATTGTAACTAAATTTTGTTAACCACCAGAAGTAGTATATGCCTATAACCACCAGAAGTGATAATGTAGGTTTTCTATGGTTACAACTGAAGATAAGTTAGAGACAATTTCTATATATTACTTGCATGCCTCGATTTGCTCATGAAGTAGCAATATTTTAAAAGAGGTTCTAAGCCGCCACACAATTTGGTGTAATTAATTCATATTCAAATAATTATGTTCCGTTCCCTGAAGGATGAGAACTTTTGATAATATTAATCTATTCCTTGAAGTGAATGTGACAATATTAATAAAGCTCGTAAATATGAACGTGCTTTGGAATATATTACAATTCACCTCCAGAAAAGGTAATATGATTGAGGGAATATATACTCAATATTTCGTATTTTAAATTTGCTCATGAAGAAGTAACACAATTAAATTTTCTCTTGAAGCAGAAAAATATTACGAAATTATGTCTTTCTATGCTTAAACAAAATAATAAGCTATTTAAAGTAATTTTTGAAGCATATTTTCATTCCTTGGAGTGAATGAAGAAATACTACAACTCACCTCTTGAAGAGGTAGCATAACAAAGGATATAAATCTTGTTTTTGTGGCATAAAGATCATTGTCGCACGTACCTGTTGTATGTAAAATATCTTGGAATATTTATTAAATATCATTCCAAGGCAAAAGCATTCTTGTAGAATGTTTTCTACTACAACCATATTAATATGTTATGGATAGTTATCTTTCCCCGAAGGATGTAATGACTATGTGGTTACCGCTTTGATATAAAATATTCAGATATTAATAGCGTTTCTTCCTGAAGGAGATATTTGTCACAAAATTGGTGAACTGTCTGAGCAATATTTTGTAGTATAAAATTTATCAAAAGCTCCCGAAGAGCTAATTATTTGTGTAGAAGATACATGACACTAGTAGTGTCTGAATAATATCTGATTGTGGACAATAAATTGAAGACTCTCAAAGAGCTTATATACAAATATGTCATTCATATTATATGATTGTGGTCACAACATATGTTGTAGTAAATCCGAAGTTTACTAATACAACTGGCTATCATATTGAGATTACAAATGATTGGAAGATTAAAAATCTTCATGTTTTCACAATCATAGGGGGTAAAATAAATATGTATGTGAGAAGTTACCCGTCTTATTCTTCAATTTGTACGATATCATGTATCTGAGTAAACCAAACTTTTACTAATACAAAATGTTATGTCATAGTAAATAAGAAGTTTACTAAGAGATAGCACATGACATGATAAACTTGAAATTTTCATTTGCCATTTTTAAATGAACTATTTGAGAATTTAGATAAGCATCTACTGAAGAACTAGAAGATTCTTCAAGAATTCTCTTGTGTTGCTTGTTCTCATAGTAAATTAATTATACCAGCTAAAGTCGGGACTAAGACCACTGAATTCTGAAATATATAAAAGGTGAATATGTGCCCATTCACCTGTCATGTAAACCACTTATAGATGCATAAATAAGATGGTTACATGTTTGTTCATTGTCAACCTGCAGTTTGGTATTTGAAATTGCTTTTCTCAACTAAGAGCAAAACTTTCAGATTATGAAATCAAGACAGTTCATCTTGATAATGCTGGTTTATATCCAAGCTGGTTTAGCATTGAATGCCTCCTATTAATGGCTAAACAATTGCTTATGAGAACAAAACTTTAAGTATTGGTCTAAGATTTTCTAAATTGCATATAGCAGCACTTGTATGCATCAGACCAACAATATATGATAAGTCCTCCACTCACAATTGGTTTAGGATCAGAAACCAAATATTTTTACCATATTTTGATGTATGGTATATGATTAATTTCTCTAACACAATGCACAAAGATATGCTTCCCAAAGAAGATTGAGAATATATGTTAGTTTTCTAGCATTTGGGGGGTGGAATAAACAGCTGAAAAATATGTTATATGAATCGAACTATTATTAATATGATCCTCACTCAGAAGATAATTCAAATCAAATGCCAGAAGCATTTGCTGATCCAAAATTAAATATCATATTTCAGCTGCAAATGCTCCTATTACAACTAGAGTCCCTTAAAGATAGAGTTTACTGTACGCATGAAGCGTGGTAGACCAATCGTTTCCAAAAATAATAATCCTTGAGAAATAAGGAGCTAATGATTGAAATGATCATAATGAGGAGGAAATGAGCTCTATAAGAGTCAACGACATAACATTTCATGAAACTCCAGAAGAAGTTCAGGTACCTGAAAATAAAGAAAGTAATGAGATCTCAACAAGTTATATCGCTTGCGAACCGGTATAAAATGATCGTCGACGATATATTTGATACAATATAGTGCACAATATTATGAAATATTGTGAGGATCGGACCAGTAGTCCAGACACCTGAAGATGTCATGCCATTTCAATGCGAGTCATAACCTATATGACTCATTTGATCAAATCTGTATAAAGATCACTGAATGATTTAAAATGCCTGAAGCATATTCAAAATCTCAGGAAATGTACTTAATCAGATTACAAAGATCTTTGTACGGTTTAAAGCAATCTGGGCACATGTGCTATAATTGCCCCAGTGAATATTTGCTGAAAAAGGGCTACATAAATGAAGTTATTTGTCCATATATTTTTATAAAGAAAATAGCTTCAGAATTTGTTATACTTGCTGTTTATGTTGATGACATAAATCTTGTTGGAACTCCAGAAGAGCTCAAAAATGCAATTGAATATCTTAAGAAAGAATTTGAGATGAAAGATCTTGGGAAGACAAAATTTTGTCTTGGTCTACAAATTGAACATTTAGCAGACGGGATCTTTGTCCATCAATCTGCCTATACAGCAAGGGTCTTAAAATGCTTTTACATGGACAAAGCACACCCATTGAGTACACCAATGGTTGTTTGATCACTTGAAGTAGATAAGGATTTGTTCCGACCTCCAGAAGAGGATGAGGAACTCCTTGGTCCCGAAGTACCCTATATCAATGCAACTGGTGCACTAATGTATCTTGCTAATGCTACAAGGCCTGACATAGCATTTTCTGTTAATTTACTAGCAAGATATAGTTCTTCTCCTACACGAATTAAGGATCCTTTCTTACCTCCAGAAGAAAATGATGAACTCCTTGGTTCAGATATACCCAAGTCTCTACACTATACTCTTTTTTCTTTGCTCGGGTTTGTTTCCCATTGTATTTTTCCTGGTAAGGTTTTTAATGGGGCAGCTTACAATGTATATTATTAAGTGTACTCTTTTTCTTTGACTAGGATTTTTTCCACGAGATTTTTCCTAGTAAGGTTTTAATGAGACACATAATAATGAATATCCAAGGAGGAGACCTAATTATTTGAAACAAGGTTTTCTTCAGGGGAGTGAAATACGCGATGTACTCTTTTTCCTTTACTAAGGTTTTTCCCACATGATTTTCCTTATAAGGTTTTTAATGAGGCAGGTAGAAATGCGTATTACTAAATACATGTACTCTTTTTCCTTCACTAGAATTTTTTTCACTAGGTTTTTTCTAGTAAGGTTTTAACGAGGCACAATATCTTTTAATGAACATCCAAGGGGGAGTGTTAGGAAAATAATTGTATTGTGAATGTTTATTTAATACTCCGCTATAGATAATCTTCTGAAGAAGATTATCCATTTAGTACTCCATTGAAGTTTATCTACAAGTTGCTGATGCAGGCAGGTTGCAAGCAACTCAATGAAATGATTTGCAGCAGCTTCTTATTAAGCAGACATGTTGCAAGCAGCTCATGCAGACAGCTTACAAGCAACTCATGAAAAGCCTCGTAGCTGCTTCCTAAAAAGTCTCGCAGCTGCTTCCTTTCTTCTATGAATAGAGACGTTTTCAATTCATTATGTACTTAAGTTTGAAGTTGAATAATATCAATCTCTCTCTATACTTGTCTTCGATTTATTTACTTTACCGTCTTTATTTTGTAACATTCTCCGATATCTTGTGTAACAATATTACATTATCAGTAATGTATTATCATATGATAATTTACAGCGGAAAACTTTTTTATATTTAATATCAGTTTTGTTATATTAACATATATAATATATTTCAAATATATGATGTTACTGTGTCAAGGCTTACAACTCAACTCGACAAGACAGAATCCAAGTAATTTTATTTAATGTTTGTGTAACGCAATTATTTTCAGTTTATCGAACGTTTTAGCATAGGGTGCATCAGTGCATGTAATTCTTTCTTACACTCAATTTCTTTAATTTTACTCCTACATAAACAACAAATGAAAATGTTAAAAGGAAACTTCAAAACATTATAAAAGCTTTTCTATCTACTAGCTAGGAGTACGGATCAAGGTCCCCACGAATATACATTCTGGATAAGACATGAAGGAAGCTCCATTGCTAGGTTTTTATATGTTTGTGATATTAGAATGTACTAAATTTCCTTTTAAATTGAAAGGCTTGAATATTGCTATGTGTATTTTGGCCCTTTTTCTTTGTGAATTGTTGTTCTATGCAATAGGGAGAGCTGTTGGCCCAAGTAAAATTTGCTTTGATGATTGATAAAGGAACTCAAACATGAACCACGTACATCTAGAGTGTACACAGATACGGGCAGATTCAAGCATAAGAGATACACGTGGGGGAGATAATCTTAAGTTGTTATGTATGATATCTCCTGATCGAAAAAGTTGCATAATTGATAAGGAGAAGTACTCCTTACTCGAAGAGAACACTATCCAAGATAGGAAGGAGCTTGAAGTTGAAGTTAACTAGAACTCTTCCACCGAGGAAGAGTATAGCATGGAAACTCTAGTTATTTTCTATTCTATTGATTCTATATATTTCACCATGTTTCACTTTACAGGTGACATACAAAAGCTAAAGTTAAATGTGAATTGAGAGCAAAATAGCAAGGCATTTTGCAAGCAATTCTTGTGTGATTTAAGTGTGTGAACCTGAAGCTACATGAACCGGATAGAAGAGTCAATTCCAAGTGTCTGTCTTTTATTCTAGTTTCGTTGGAGTAGGTGGTTTTCAAATTCTACCTTTCAGCTTTATATAGAAGCAATTGTATTAGGCACTCTGAGTATTCAAGTTAGAGTTAACTTGAAGTTGTCACAACAGTTAGAGTCTGATTGCCACAACGGATTAAAGTTAATCCTTAGGTTTACAAAGAGCTTTTGTAAATGTTGTTTTGGCTTAGTGATTTAGTGAAGTGTTGGAGAAAATGCTACTAGTTGTGGGCCGTGGTTTTTTCACCTTTTGAGCCGGGTATTTTTCACGTAAAAATACTTATATTTTTTACTTTTCGCATTTATTGTTTTTGCAATAGTAGTATAAGGAACACATAGAAGAACTAGGTCTTTTAGTAATCTATGCACGCAAAAATTGGACATCACACAAATTACCCCTCCCCATATTGTGTGGCATTGAAGTATAAAACATCAATTTGTATCGGAGCAGGTTATCTTTAAAGGGGTTAACACCTTAGGAGAAGAACAACATGAGTGCACCACCTGAAATTGGAAAGGACAAAATCCACTGCTAGGCCATCACTCTTTAATGACCAGTATTACTCATGGTGGAAAAATAGGATAAGAGATTACATTATAGGAGAGGACTTTGAGCTAGGGGTCATTGTCAACGATGGTCCATCGACTACCCTGAAGAAAAATGCTGAAGGAGTAGATGTGCCAAAGAAAAGAGTTTATTCCACTGCTGAGGACTTGAGAAAGTGGGATAAGAATGCCAAAGCCAAGAAATGGCTTGTTTGTGGACTTGTTCCAGATGAGTACAGCAGAATCTAAGGTCGTACCACTGCTAAGTAAATTTGGGACACACTGCAAGTGGCTCATGAAGGAACACCTCAAGTAAAGAGATCCAGAGAAACTCTATTGTACTCTCAATATGAGAGTTTTTCTATAAAGGAAGGAGAAACCATTCAAGAAATGTACACAAGGTTCAGTACACTAACAAATGAGTTAAAATCTCTTGGAAGGATTATTCCTGAAGAAGAAAGGGTAGAAAATATATTGACCAGAGTTTTGCCTATCACTTGGGAGAGTAAAATTACCGCCATCCAGGAATCAAAGAATATTGACACTCTCTCGCTGGATAAACTAACTGGAAATCTTACGGCCTATGAACTTAGGAAACAGACCATGAAGATGGATGTACCTAAGAAGAAAATGAGTTTGGCTCTCAGAATCACTGAAGGTTCTGATCTAGAAGATGATGAAATGGACATGATCACCGAAGATTTCAAGAAATACCTAAGGAGAGAAAAGGGTTCTTCAAAAAGTGCAAGCTACAAAAAATCAAAAGCTCTTGAGAAACAAACAAATGATAGCTGTTGTCACACCTCCTTTTTCACGTTACCCCCCGGAAGGGTGTAAAAGAGTTTTTTCCAATTTAAGGACAATCGAAACGGGATTAGTTATTTAAGTTTTTCAGAGTCGCCACTTGAGAATATAATGGTGTCCCAAGTCACCGGTTTAATCTCGAATCGAGAAAAGTTTGACTCTGTTACAGTCTGCGAACTAGAAATCCGGATAAGGAATTCTGTTAATCCGGGAGAAGGTGTTAGGCACTCCCGAATTCCGTGGTTCTAGCACGGTCGCTCAACTGTTGAATTTGATTTTATCTGATTCCAGTTGTATGTTGTTAATCATGTATATTAATGTTCCGCTTTTTTTTAAAATTTTAAGAATTACAACGTCGTGAAAATGCATTCTTTAACCACACCGTACCAGTACGCCTGTGGCTTTGGATACATTTCGACTTCGTTGGGAGTGGGATTTGGGTCCATAAATGTGCACCCGTTCATGAGAATATATATTAAAATTGTGCATAACGGTGTCTATTTCTTTGGGAAAGATCGTGGAATTAGCTAAACGATCATTCCGATATCTAAATTATTGTAGTTGTTATTTGAGGACCCCGTTTGTCTATTTTATGACGGGATTCATCTCATTAAATTTTAAAGGTCAACCTATATTGTACTAAGTTCTCTATCACTTGTTTTTCCCTTAATAGCTATTAATATCTTTCTAACAGTTCTTATTACCGTTTGCGGATCCAGGCCATCACATGTTATTGGGCCTGGAATTTGAACTAATTAAACAGAAATGCACCAATGTGCATCAGGCTATTTAAAGTCCAGTCCAAAATTACGAATTCAAGTCCATTGGGCTCAAAAGCTTTCATAACTGATTCCAGTTTCTATTTGCCCAATCTCGTTAACACTAACAGTTGAATTTGAAGCCAACTTAATACAAATAATACTAATTCAGTAGGGTGTAACTCTGATCTTATTCGTCTATCTATTAATCAAACTTATATCAGTCAAATTATACTAACATATGTGCGTGTTCAGGTTTGAGACTACTTAGTTGCAATTGTCATTTAGAAATGTCTAAATTAATTATACAGTTGCATATTTTCAATTAACTCCTGGATATCATTATATTCATGTTTCCTATCAGTTTTTGAAGTTAAACGAATTCAAATAGGATCATCGCACTTCAAAATTAATACAAGAATTAAACAGATTTAACACCTCAGAATTATGAGATAAATGCTTCTAATTACTTCAGTATTTATTGACAGTCACTAATCCAGAAAACTTTAAACAACGAAAGTGCTCTAAGCTTCCGTATTCACTTCTTAATTTCAGAAACAAATGAAAATTAACAGTTCTCAATTTGATTTCAACCAATTTGAACCTACAAGTCTAGGTGATTATTTTTAAAACTAATCTATTCTATATTTTCCTATATTATCGTCTAATTAATGTTTCTACAAAACTACCAATCTCAAAATCACAGTTCAAACAGTCCAAGTCCCAATTATACAATAAATGCCTAACGAATTACATGATTTCTAAGTACTTCTCACTATAAATAGAGCAGTATTAAAATACAACAAGGTTTAATGTGTATTTTATTTCTCTAGAACTTCGATTACATCTTCGAGAATCAGTGGTGTACCTGGTCAAATTGAGAAGAGAATTCGATGAGTTCTAGGATGTAGAAGAAGAGGAAGATCAGTAATAGGCAGCAATCCAAGTAACAACAGCAATGAATGCAATATAACACAGCAACAAGCTCGATTTCAGAGTAGAAGACCCAATGAATTCAACCAAATGATAGAGAACAGCGATCAGAATAACAGAAACCCAAAATATCACTCGCACAGCAGCAATGAAACAGTAGCAGTATTTTCAGTGTATTTCAGATTTCAAATCCTCTGAACCTGAGCTAAAGAACTCAGAATTCAAAAATCAGAACCCTCTTAATATGGCCTAAAGAGGCCTATTTATAGAGCAAAAATGGGTGGGAAATTTGAATTAGATATTCAGATTTTCCACCCCTACTCTTTTTAACTATTTTCAGTTTGGTATATGTGAATTAACTGTGAATACACTTGGACCCCTGCTAGAAGGTTCTAGTGTATTCTATATTATTCTATTTAGGTATAAATGACTTTATTACCCCCACTTGCTAGTATTTTCTACCTATTTACCCTTTAGTTATACCTAAAATGCCCTTTAATACTTAACTAATTACATCAAAACCAAGCAGATTTGTCTTTAATACCCTTAACCTTTTCAACTTGTTTCCAGAATACCGTTTACCCTTTCCCCTTTTACCCTTATCTTTTATTCATATTTACCCGACCAACCTTTAGGTCAATTATACCTTGAGTGTTAAACTCAGTATTGTATTTAACAAATAGCCCTTTTAATTAGTCAGAACTTTAAAGGTCAAATTCAGAATCAAATTACACAAATGGCCAATATTGAACAGTCTCACAAACATAGTCAATTTAGACTAAGTAGCCAATTAAACTTCTTATTTACTCTATGTTGCAGAAATAGCCAACATTAGATAGTCTTTCCGACATAGCCAACTAAGACTAATTACCCAATTAACCAAAAATTCAGAAGAAGCCAAAAGTCAGAAAAATTATACTGCAATAACAGCCAGCATTAAACATCTTACAGATATAGCCACAAAGTGATTAACCATTCGATTAACAAGATTCAGAGGACAAAAATGGATATAGGTTGAATCCATTAACAGAATTGTTCAATCAGAATTAGAACTATTCAAGTAAGACCTTTAATCGGTTATAAAGCATGCAATTTATCTACATGACTTAAATCATGAAAGAAGCATGTAAGCACATAGCAAGGTATTCGTGATAGAACAGAAGGATTCGAACATGTAACAGACTCCAGAAAACTCAAAAACAGAAGGAGTAGAAGAATTTGAGACACAAAAGCACAAGTAGAGAGAATGGGTTTTGGGTACTTAGCTCTTTTCGTATATTTTTCCTTTTCCTTTTCTTTCTATTTTTCCCTTCTTCTTTTCATTTTCTTTCTTGTTCTTGATTTTCCGGTCATCAGGAATTCAGGAGCTATTTTTCTTGGTTGTTGGACTTCCAAACAGGCTCCTTGAGTCTTATTTTTCGTAAGAAGATCTTGGTTAAGAGTTCTGGGGCTTGATGGAGTGGCTTTTGGATGAAGTGTATCCGCCGGAGTAGGGTTCCGGCGGAATACTTTTCAAGATTCGAAGGGTTTGGAGCTTATTCGAGGGATTCCACCTTATGGGGGTGGAAGAGGATGAAGAGATGATCCTGGGGTGTTAAAGGTGGAGGGTGATTCAAAGGTTGATGGTCATCGGCTAGGGTTCCGGCGACTCGCTTTCTCTAGATTTGAACAGAAAGAGGGGTCTTTGGTTGGAGTCATGGTGATGGGGTGAAAGAAGAGGAGAAAAGGGTTCAGGGGTGTGAAGGTTAGTCGGAGAAGACGACTGGAGTTGAACCACCGGTAGGGTTCTGATGGCCCAAGTGGAGAGAAGGGGGGGATTGATGGCGGCTAGGGTTTCTGATGGGGAAGAAGGTAAAAAGGGGGAAATGAATACAATACACATCAGGTGTATTGATATATTTGAAATGTGAGGATGATTTCCAACTGTTAGATCAAGTCAGCTTGAAGGGCCAGGATTCATTTGCTATCAAACGACGACGTATGGTTAAATGAGGCCCTCAATTTCGTCTGTTAGATTAGCCAATTGAACGGTCCTGATCATTTATGACTAACGGTATCGTTTTAATTATTATGCAACCGCTATTCCTGGGTTGTTTGATCATATTTTTAACGGTCCAGATTTGCTCTCTTGAAACGATGTCATTTTAGTTTATGTAGGTTGCCCGATTATTTTGATTTGGGCCTGGTCTCTTGTGTTAATTCATTGGGCCACTGATTTTGTTGTTTGGCCCAAATCTTTTATATATTGTATTTTTGCTTTGTATTATACCTTATATCTTCTTGTATTTTTGTATTATAATTTTATTTATTATTTTTTTTGTATTTTTGTATTACTCCTGTATTTATTATTCCTCACATTTTCTCTGTATGTTCCTTTTAATTTTCTTAATTTTCTAGAATTAAAGAGTAATTTCCCTATTTTTGGTATTTT